>ML285490.1:0-28245 GCA_005239495.1 Nicotiana undulata
ATATAAAACAACGTAACAGTAATAAAGCCAATTAAGTTTCCAACCTCTACTGGAATATCTCAATTTCCTTAACTTTCAACCTTTATTGAACATTTCCAAATCACTTCAAAGGTTTTTACAGCAGAAAAATAATAATATTCCCAAAACGCATAATGAAATGATAAAGGCAACAACATCGCAAAATCCAGAAAACCGGGGTGTCACAACCTCACGGACTATCTAAACTGAGTGCTAAATACAGAGTCTGAAAAGAAATATACAATTGTCTTGGAACTAAGAGAAAAATAAGACAATGAGGAATCCGAATGTAGGAGAGACACCAAGGCCCACGAACGCCAGCGGGTATACCTTGAAGCTCTGAGTGAACTGAAGGTGACTCCCTCAACGCGGTCCACTGGGTTCGAATGCGGGATCTGCATAACATTAAGAAGTGCAGTGTAGCATCAGTACAACCGACCCCATGTACTGAGTAAGTGCCGAGCCTAACCTCGGCTGAAGTAGTGATGAGGCTAGACTTGACAATGACGATAACCTGTCATATTCTACAGCAAGCAACAAAGATAATACAAGGTAAGAGATAAGCAAGCAAGTAAGGGATACAGGAGCAGTAAAGGGGAAACAAGTGAAGTGAAGCAGTCTAATTGACAGATAGAAGTAAATAAGGGAGGCAATCTAACACATTATCCAACAAAAAAAAAGTATAAGCACCAGAAATGTAACAATGGCACGGCATCACCCTTCGTTCTTTTACTCTCTTCCTCACAATGCAATGTAATCAAGTATTATGGCACGGCATCACCCTTCGTTTTTTTACTCTCTTCCTCACAATGAAATGTATAATGTATCATGGCACGACATTAACCTTCGTGCTTATAATCAATATGAATCATGGCACGGCATCACCCTTCGTGCTTTACACTCTTCCTCACTATGCAAGGTAATCAAATATCATGGCACGACATCACCCTTCGTGCTTTACACTCTTCCTCACCAAACAATTACAGATATAATGGCAAGGAGTACAACATAGTGGAAATAGACAGTTCAAAACACCCGGCAAGGAGGAAAACATCAATTTAATAGCTCAATAAATGCCCGGCAAGGGTCTCAGCTATAACCAGTCACCTCAATCACATACTCTACACTTGTATTATCATTGGTATCAACACTTCTCAAACTCAACAACCAATACATTCAATCACAAATACATTACCAAGTAAAGACAATCTCATAATATGCTAAACATGGAAGAAATACTGCAATTTCTATCAAAATAGACTCACGGGCATGCTCGACACACATTGCATAGGTACTCGTCACCTCACCTATGCAATGAACATGATAATCACTTAGCACATAGCAAATAATACCTATTCCCTCACCAAAGTTAGGCAAGACACTTACCTCGGTCCAAAGTATAGCAATCAACCCTCTAAGACCGTCTTTCCTTTATAATCCGACTCCGAAACAACGATATCTAGGCATAATTAATTCAATAATATCAATAAAAACTCAATAACACAATCCCATAGCCTAGATATTCAATTTCTAGCATTCTTCCAAAAATACCAAAATTCGACCGCGGGCCCACGTGGTCTAAACTCGAGGTTCGGACCAAAACCCGTTCACCCATTACCCCACGAGTTAAAATATATGATTTGTTTCAAGATCCGACCCCAAATTGAGGTTGAATCACCCAATTTTCCCAAAAACCTAATTCTACCCAAAACCCCTAATTTCTACTTGATTTTATGATTTTTGGCCAAGGTTTCTAATGATTATGAAAGGAAAGTGGAAGAAATAGAAGTTCAAATCACTTACCCAAAGGTTTATTGAAGGGTCCTAGCTCGGGGGTCGACAATGGAGGTTGGAGGAGGAGAAGAAGGCTGAAAATAGCCAAGTCCCGTGTAGAGTATTCTGTTTTTAAGACTAAAAGATAACTGGGCGATTTTGTTCTCTGCGATCGCGGAAGAGGGGCTGCGATCAATAACTTGAAGTTTTGCTACTATGCGATCGCAGAACAAGGGGGTGCGATCGCGGAAGGGAGCGGGCCAGGCGTCTGCGATCGCAGACAAAACTACGCGATCGCAGTGAGATACTACCCAACCCCAACCTGACTCCACTGACACACTATGCGATCGCGGAAGACGAGATGTGATCGCATAGTGCAACCCAGTTGCCCCTTCACCTAAGCCTATGCGATCGCGAAGAAGAAATGCGATCGCAGAACGTCCGGACTCCCTACACTGCGATCGCGGACCCATCCATGCGATCGCAGAGAACAACAGGCCCTCCCCCACTCTCAACTCTATGCGACCGCAACTCCACCTAGGTTATCGCATAGACTAAGTTACCAGACACCAGAAGCTGCAATTAAACACCAGATATTTTCATGTTTTCACACCCTGTTAGCTACCCGAAACGGGTCTCAAAACAAAAAACACACACGTCTCCCAATACATCCTACAGACTTATTCAAGCTTTAAAATCATCGAAATATAATCAAAATCAACAAATTAAACCTCAAAACTCATAGAATTTTCTCAAAACTTCATAAAGCTTAACTTATCCGATTTCAATCCGAATCACGTCATTTCAAGTCCGTTTTACACCAAATTTCACAGATAATTCACATAACATATAATAAACTTGTTCCGGGCTCCGAAACCATAATACGGAGCCGGTAACATGGTTTTCACATAATAATTCATTTTCAAAATCCTTTATTATTTTCAGAAAATAATTTTCTTTAAAAACTCATTTATCGGGCTTGGGACCTCGGAATTCGCTTCCGGGCATACACCCAAGTCCCATATTTTCCTACGGACCCTCCGGAACCGTCACATCACGGGTACGGGTCCGTTTACCAAGAATGTTGACCAAAGTCAACTTTATTTAATTATTCAATTCAAAGTTCCATTTTTATAAAATTTTCACATAGAAGCTTCCCGGCTACATGCTCGGGTTGTGCACGTATATCGAGGTAAGATTAACGTAGGCTTTCGGGGCCTCGCAATACAGATTTAACTAGAACTACTTAGGATGACCTTTTGGGTCATCACATTTGTCCATCCGGTATTCCTTCTATCTATGTTGAGGAAATGTATTGGAGACCCTTCTCGAGTCGTCCCTATAAAATATGTACAAGTTATAGAGGATCTATCATATGAAGAAGTGCTAGTAGCTATATTAGATCGACAAGTCCGCAAGATGAGAACAAAGGATGTAGATTCCGTCAAAGTATTGTGGAGGAACAAGAACATGGAAGAAATTACATGGGAAGCAGAAGAGCAGATGAAGTCTAAATACCCTTACGGCCTTACTTGTTCCATATTCAAGATAATAAGGATGCCGAGGGGACGCATGACGCATTAGAAGGTGAAACATCTCTATGAGGTCAGCAATATCTTGAGAGTACTCTTCCTTAATACACAATGGTGATATGCAGATAATGTACATATCCATAATGCTTTGTGTAGCCTTGCAAGTCAATACGTTGGGTTTAACTGCTTGCAAGTTTGTCTAGTATCCATTTTATAGGGGAACACTCGGCCGGAAATGTTTGTTGGAATCCACGATGAGTTAGGCTCCCCATAAACCCTTATATTTGAGGACGAATGTTCCTAAGANCTTTGAAATTATAAGAAATTAATCCTATTGATCATAAATGATACAAGAGTGTATAAGGGTGGTTAACAAGTATTAGAAGTTAAACGAATCAAGGATGTTGTCACTCATATTCTTGGGTAAACCTAGGGGTGCTTAATATTATCAAGAGGTCATATTTTAAGGTTTTTGAATCATATAATATCCGTATCATAGTCCTAATGTCAAACGAGTTATGAAACAAAAGTCGACAAGAGTTGTCGCAACTTAGGTATTATAATTTTACTTAAACTTTAGGTCAAATGTTATTAAGCTTTTCTCCCAATCTACTTGGAATTACGGGGTGATATACCCACCAAATTGAAGATCTATGAGTCTAGTTTCCAACTCATTAAACCATTTATCAATACGACATTGGAGTAGAGATATATAGGCATTGTTGCGAGATTGCACAAGTTGCTAGGTGACAAGTAGGTGTGTCACCTACTTGGTTAAATGATAGCCCAAAAATAGGCAATTTCGGGTCATAAAAAGAGCCCATTTAAAGGGTTATCTCTTGCAATATAACCCTCATTATATATCACAAATAACCAGACCTATACCCCTGCAAACGTCCTCCTAAAAATTATCCACAAACCCTAATTGATTTTCCCTATCTTTCATGTTCTTATTGGGGGTAAAACCTAGAGTTTGAAGAACCAATGGAAGGTCTGAGTTATCCAACAAGTAAGGTAAGTTTACTGCTCTATTTCATCCATTTTTTCTGCTGTAAATTCATGGCTATTTGTTCTATACTTTTAAGAACTCACGGGACGATGATTGGAAGTTGTGAGTTAGAGTTATTCACTTGTAGTAGACTGTTTTGTGGACTGTTTTGTGTTGATGTTGGGCTTCGTGTGTTACTACTATTTTGTGGTGTTTTGGAGGAGGAAGGGTTTGGAGAAACACCATATAGATGTAGGGTTTTGGGCTGGTCGTTCGTCATAACATTTCCGGGTCGTTTGACACGACTACGGTGGTCGTCTTATGTATGAAGTTACTAGGCTGTGTGTGGACTGTTTTGGAGGCTCAATATGATTATAATTGATTTTGTTTGGGATTTTTGGTGATTGTTTTGACTTGTGTGAAGTCATATATATAGGGGAGGTGCTGTTCGTTTCATCATAAAATATGTTATGGTCGGTACATAATAGTTACGACGCTTAAATGATAACGATAGTGTCGTTTCTCTTATTGTAGATTAAAGAGCCGTGACATTTACATAGCTTAAGGTTGGGAAGTATATATACAAGGTATGTGAGGCTATTCCTATATTTATTTTGCACGACTCCGATTGTACATAATGCAATGAACGAGCTTCCAAAGATACTCTACTCTTAGAAGCTAGCAGTACTTACATTGTTTCCCTTATGGAACAATTGATGTTGAGGTTGACTCTCTTATTCTTATGTTATCAATGTTGTTGGTACTTCCTGATTCTTATAAAATTCTTGATGAAGAGTTAGTTCTAATAATGTGTACGGAGAATATCGACCTTACGTCACTCCGAAAGGTTCAGAATATGATTCCAATGAGTCCTGCATGCATTGTATATATACGTATCTATTTTACTCTACCGAGCCGCGCTATAGTCGGTCGGGTACGACACCTATTGTTCAACCACTGATCAGTTGGGTTTTACCGAGCTCTATGTGGCCATGTACGTTTTACCGAGCCTATTATGGCCGGGTACGATATGATGATGATGATGCCCACAGAGGCGGATGTTTTAAAGGTTTATGTATATATATGTATGTATCACACATTTCATGTCAGTAGCCCTCAGAGGTACCCAGATGTTACAGGTTGTATATTCTCTAACCCCGTTTACATTACTGTTCTTACTTATGCTTTCCTGCCTTACATACTCAGTACTTTATTCGTACTGACGTCCTCTTTATTTGTGGACGCTGCATGTCGTGCTGCAGGTCCTGATAGATAGGTAGACACAGCTCCCCCACCTCAGTAGGCTTTCTAGTTCAACGGTTATAGGCGAGATCCCTTCTCCGTACTTGCCGTGGTATTGGTATGCATTTTTGTTATAGGTATTATGGGTATGTCGGGGCCTTGTTCCGGCTATGTTGCATTACTTATGCTCCTTTAGAAGCTCATAGACAGGTGTCGACTCATGTATAGTTTGGTATGCCTTGTTGGCTAATTTTTTTTGTATAGTCTTTTATGGCAGCGTTGTAGCTCGTACCTTATATGTAGTTTCTTGGCAGTCTTGTTATCCCATGTTATGCATGTTCATTCCATAATCTTTCATTGTTTGGTGTTCATAATACATATCTACCACTTATATTGATCTCGTCGGGCCTTAAAGATAATAAAGAAGGTTAGATAAAATGTATGTTGGTTCTCGGCAAGTACGACCCAGGTGCTAGTCATGATCCTCCAGTTTGGGTCGTGACAAATGGCCATTTTGACCACCACACTTATCACAAATACTCCACTCATGGGTTTTGAGATTGTGCGCACAATCCGCCCCCGGGTGAATCTAAATAATTTTTCCAAGAGTGTGGTCCTCCATAATAAGGACAAGGGTCATCAAAGTATGAACAACTACCAGCCGACCAAATTTCATTACATGATGCCATTTTTCAAAACTAAGAAAATAAACACGAAACAAAAAAGAAGATAAACAAAGATAAGAAAATAAATATTCACAAGTTTTGACCAAAGCACTTACGCTTTTTTATCAAATAACCTAAATACACCAAATTGTTCCCCGACAACGGCGCCAATTTTGATGACGCCCAAATCCAATACTAAAAAGTACATGGACATGGTTGCATGCAATATACTTTAACCAACTATGAGTTGGGGTCGAATCCAACAGAGAACACTATGAAGGCGATTAAGTGTGTAAGAGAATTATCACTTATTATGCTAAGCCAAACACTTAGAAATGTTTTGAGAAAATATTTATAACTAATTGTGAAAATATAAATTAATCTAGAAAGCAAGTAAAATGGTTAATGGTTACAAGCATGGATACACGGGGATTACACTCAAGTAACGATCCAATGTGTTTCACGATTTTACAAATATGAGCGAATTTATGTTAATTAGCCTAGGGTAATAATTCTATAATAGCTTCTTCCGAAGACTAACAAGACTTTCTGATTGAATTATCCCTAAAACAATTAAGAGATTAAGCACACCTGAATATGCCTACACGTAGTTCAATACTATCCATAGGTTGAATCTATAAAGTGAGGGTTAAAGCCTCAAATTCTTGTTAAGTAATCTTTTCCAACTCCAATGTATCTTTCCCAAAAATGATTCGAAGTAAATGGGTGATTACTATGGTTAGCTAATCCCTTTGGAAACATTAAAGAACAAGAATAATTAAAGAAACAATAACTCACTTCATAATATATAAAAGTCGTTCAATACATAAGCACAACAAGAAATTTAATCCACACTTTAAATATTAATATTTCCATAAACAAGATTCAAGTGTTGAAAACAAATACTACACACTTAGATATTCAATACAAAGCAAGGAAATAAAGAGATGAACATAAATGGGTAAGAAATTCTCAACAAAAAGCTTCAAATCTTCAAGACCCAAGTGTGTTTGCAAAAACCCTAGCTCCAAAACTTGTCTTATCTAGTCAAGAGACTGAAAACTAAACCACATATGTCTTTCAAATAAGCTAGGTCGTGTATTAAATGGCTTAGGGGTCAAAAACGTGAAGTTCTAGAACTACCAGTTTTTCCGCCCATTTCTTCTTCGCGTTCGAGCTTCGCGTTTGCGAAGGTCTCTTTTCCTACTGCTTCATATTCGCGATATCTCTTTCGCGTTCGCGAAGGTTTGTTCTCCTGCTGCTTCGCATTCGCATTGCTCCTTTGCGTCATGAAGGGTATTTCACTAGGCAAATTTCCCTTATTCATTTTAGATCCTTTTTGACTCGTTTTCACTTGGTTTCTACACGATCACTTCTAAATCACATAAAACATGTATAACAGAAGTAAATGACATTAAACAAATGATTTTATCAATCAAACATAGCAAAAATCTATGATTAAAGATGAAATTGCTTCACGATCATTTCTAAATCACATAGAACCTATAAAATAGAAGTACACGACATTAAACAAACGGTTTATTAATCAAACATAGAAAAAAATCTAAGCTTAAAGATGAGATAAGTTTGTGAAATACCAACTTATCTAGGAGCAAGTCACAACAAGGCTCTTCACATCACTGTCAAATGCGAGGACAAAGTGTTGTCGAAGATGTTGGTCGATGGCGGATCATGAGTGAATATTTGCCGGGTCGCAACTATGGGAACTAGGAGTTCATCTAAGGGAAGTCAAGGAAAGCAACGTAAGGGTGAGAGCCTTTGATGGTTCACAAAAAGATGTTATTAGAGACAATTTTCTAGCCTTTCGGGCCGATAGATTTTCCAGTATTGTTTCAAGTAATGGACATCTCCTCTTCCTACAACTTGTTGTTGGGTAGGCCCTGGATACATATGGAATGGGCCGTGCCATCCACTTTGCACCAATGCATAAAATTTGAGTGGGGATTCCAGGAGATAGTGGTTCATAGCGAGTGGGGTCACTCTGCTTATTTTGAGTATGATGTTCTATTCATTGAAGGGCTGGACGAAGTTGCATTCCACGCTATGGAAATCATACAGACTACCAAGATGGAGAAGACTGAACAAAGCTTGGGAATGCAGTCGTCGTATAGATCCAAGAAGGCTACGAAATGTGGGCACGTGTTAGGAACAAGGTTGGGAGCCATGTCAGATGGAATCATAAAGCCAATTGAGCATAATGGGCAAAAAGGAAGGGTTGTCATAGGTTATTAACCTCCGGAAAGGAAAGCTCACACCGTTAGCTCCCGAAAATAAGGCATTTGTGCCAGAGCATGTTGCAAGTCCTGCACAGAGTTCAATACCCGAAGATGATATCATCAACGGGTTGGGAAAGCTGTTCGTGAGTATGATTGAAGAATGTTGTGAAGGAACTGACATCAAGAAATCGACTATCAGGAATTCTGTACTAGAAGAAGAGATACGGAATTGGACCACCAGTCTGTCTTTGGTTTGCTAGGAGACTTGGTAGTATGGAACTTAATATTGATGAAATAAAAAAAATTATTTTTCTAAATATTGCAACTTTATTACCGCTTTATTTATACTTCATATTTTCTTTTTCAATAATCAAACCGCTAAAAAACCGCGTTCCCACGCTTATGACATATAACAAAATCGTTGAGCGCAACATCCTAGATCACGATGAAAATGATGAGAGCATAATGCCCGACAATCTCTAACAAGAGATCGAGTAGTTGGAAAGTCAGAAAAATCCCAACCTTGAATAAACAAAAGTGGTCAATCTTGGGAGTGAAGGAGATGTAAAAGAAATCAGAATCAACATTCACCTAAAAGCGGAGCAGAAGGAAAAAATGATTGAGCTCTTCCGACAGTACATAGATGTGTTCGCATGGTCCTATGATGACATGCCAGGATTAAGAACTGACATTGTCTCACATTGACTGCCCACCGATCCTACCAGACCGTCGGTCAAACAGAAACCTAGAAAGATCGAAGAAGATTTAAGTCTGAGGATAAAGGAAGAAGCGACCAAATGGATATAACCGAATGTGGTAAGAGTCACCAACTATCCAAGTTGGTTGGAAAACATCATTCCAGTACCCAAGAAGGAGAAAAGATTAGACTACTGAGATCTCGACAAAGTTAGTCCAAAAGACAATTTCCCTCTGCTAAATATCCACATCCTCATCGACAACTGTGTGAAACACGAACTGTAGTAATTTGTGGATTGTTTTGCTAGGTACCATAAAGTCTTAATATACGAGGAAGAAGCAGAGAAGACGACTTTTGCCATACCTTGTGGAGTCTAATGTTATAGAGTTATGATGTTCGACCTCAAGAACACCCATGCCACCTACATGAGGACCATGATGACCCTCCTTCACGAAAAATCTAGGAGCACTTGGACGACTAGAGGAAATTATTTGAACGCCTGCGAAGGTACAATTTGAAGTTGAGCCCAACAAAGTGTGCATTGGGAGTCCTCGCTGGAGAACTATGGGGCTTCATTGTGAGCAGGAAGTGTATAAAACTAGAACCATTAAAAATAAAGGCCATCCAGGAATTACCGCCACCAAGGAGCAAGAAAGATGTCATGCGTTTCCTGGGAGGATTGAATTACAACAGTCGTTTCATAGCCTAGTCCACGGTAATCTATGAACCCATTTTCAAGCTATTGAAGAAAGATGCCACCACAAAATGGACGGAGGATTGATAGAAAGACTTTGACAGAATCAAAGAGTATCTCTCAAGCTCTATAGTGCTGGTTCCCCCCGAACCAGGGAAGCCATTGTTACTATATTTTCCAGTCTTGGATAATGCCTTCGGTCGTGTGTTGGAACAACAGGAGGAAACTGGGAGAAAGGAGCAAGCCATCTTGTCACGACCCAAATTCCCAACCTTAGGGATCGTGATGGCGCCTAACACTACACTTTCTAGGCAAGCCAATGTTAGAGTTCGCTCAAGTATTTCCGTTATCACTTAAACAGGATAGAACAATTTTAAATTAAACTTGATCCAATGGATTTCAATAAATACTTCAGAATATAAAATAAAAAAATAATAAATTAAGCCGAGCCACGAACTAATTATATAAATAAATCTAGAACTACCCCAGAGTCTGGTGTCACAATTCACGAACTACTAAAGAATACTACAAATAATGGCCTGAAAGAAATAGTGTAACTGTTCTGAATAATATAAAACAACATATGCAAAAATAGGAGAAGACTCTTGGAATCTGCGAACGCCGGCAGATGTACCTCATGTCTCCAAATGAATAGGTAGTTGTCCTGAAATCCCCTAATGCTGACTAGTACCTAGATCTGTGCAAAAGAGCACAAAGTGTAGTATCAGTACAACCGACCCCATGTACTGAGTAAGTGTTGAGCCTAACCTCGGAGAAGTAGTGACGAGGCTAAGGCTGGGCTTTAACAATATAGTCGATAACAATATTAAATAACAAAGCAGTAGAGAAGTCTAAACAAATAAATAAATAAATAAATAAATGCTGCAACAAATTTTTATAACTCAGTTGCCTTTTTCAGATCTCAGCTATAACCAATCCTTATATAAATTTCCAAATTTCAAAACTTTAGCTTTAAATAAAAAAAATAGTTCCAAAATATATAAAGAATTGTAAAATAAATATTTAAGCTTTTCAAACTTTATTTCTTTTTTGAAAATCAGAAAGAATATAAATGTCCTCCCTTATCGCTCCTTGTTACGGAGTGCAACCCGCTCCCACCTGTCCTCCCTTATTGCTCCTCCCTAAATATATCACCCTTATTACTCCTGTTGGGGAGTGCAACCCGATCCCACATGTCCACCCTTATCACTTCTTGTTGCGGCGTGCAACCCGCTCCCACCTGTCCTCCCTTATTGCTCCTCCCTAAATATATCACCCTTATTACTCCTGTTGGGGAGTGCAACCCGATCCCACATGTCCACCCTTATCACTTCTTGTTGCGGCGTGCAACCCGCTCCCACCAGACATATCATATCAATTTATTCATAAATTTCACAATTCATGCCAAGCCTTTCACAATATTTTTGTCTCAATAATTATAAATAATAAACTGCATTTTTCTCATAACTTCATGAATATCCTCTCAACCATGAAACCAACAGGAACATAAGAATATCAATATTTATTTCGTAAAACAATGCCAAGCTCCTCAACCGTTTTATATCACAGGGGAGTCAATTCAAACAATCAATATTTTTCCAAAAATAGTCACAACAATATCTAACAACAAATTAATCTGGCCAAATAGTCATGGAAATAATAACGAACATATAACAAGTAAAACCATAATCAAATAAGTGAGAAACGGGAAGGGGGATCATGTTCAACAGACAATTTGGGTGGTGCATAGGTACTCGTCACCTCACCTATACACCACACCCATGCTTTTCACATAACAAACAAGTGGGGATTCGTATTCCCTCAAGCCAAAGTTAGACCAAACACTTACCTCAATTCCGCAGGCCACTCACTGCTCAATTATCGCTTTTCCTTTTGAATTCACCTCTAACTTGCTCGAATCTAATCATAATTAACTTAATATCATTAACTAATGCTAAAGGAACTTAGTTTATTGAATAATATAATTTTTCTATGTTTTCTAAAAACAAGTGAAAACCCTACCGCGGGCCCGCTTGGTCTAAACTCGGGGTTCGGACTAAATTACGTTTACCCATTCACCCACGAACCCGAATATGCTATTAGTTTTTAAATCCGACCTTAATTTGATACAAAAATTAATTTTTTACAAAACTCCCTAATTCTACCAAAATCCTAAATTTTTACCATGAAAATCCTTTGTTTTTGCTTTAAAAGTGATGCAAAAAAGTAAGGAATTAAAAGAACAAGGTTTGGAATGGGTTACCTATGAATTGGGGATGAATATTGTTGAAGAAAACTCGTTTTTAGGGTTGGAACCTCGAAAAATTGGAGAAGAAAAAGGTCTGCCCGTTTTTAATATATTTTTTGCCAGCTATTCGACCTCGTTTCTCGTGCCAAATGATCCCTAAACTTGATTTTTATGTTTTCAATGGATTTCTTGTGAAATTCTAGTCAAGTTAGGCTTTTGAATCACTCAATGTGACCTTATAATGAAGGAGATCTGTAGGTTTTAACATTTGCAATTAGTACAGATTTTTAATATGCCGTCAGGGGTAATTTCGTCATTAACCTGAAAAATCTAGCAACCTTAGTAAAATGACAATAAAATCCTCATACGATGTCCAAATTCGATGATTCTTTTTTGCTACGTGTCCGTAATTACGATATGGATCTAATACTTCAGTCAAAACATAAATCGGAGCTCATTTGTTCAATATAATATTATTTATGCTTGAAGAAACGACGTCGAAGCATAAGAAAGAACGAGCGCAACACAACCCAAACCTATTTGAAACTCACCCGAGCCCTCGGGGATCTAAACCAAACATACACGCAAGTCTAGAAGCATCATACGGACTTGCTCGTGCGATTAGATCATGAAAATAACATGTAAAACTATGAATTAAACCTCAAAACACATTATTTTCCTCAAGAACACTTATAGTTCATAACCTTTCAACCGGATGTCCGAATCACGTCGAAAAGAACTCCATTTTTCACCAAATTTCACAAGCAAGGCCTAAATATCATAACAAATCTTTACCGGCCTCCGGAACAAAAATATGGGCCCGATACCAATGACTTCAAACATTAATTCTTTTCTTTATTTCATAAATATTTCAGCAAAACAATTTCTTTCAAAAATTGATTTATAAGGCTTGGGACCACATAATTCATTTTCGGGCATACGCCTGAGTTCCATATTTTACTGCGGACCTCCCGGGATCGCTGGAACACGGATCGGGGTCCGTTTACTCAAAATGTTGACCAAAGTCAACTTTTATCAAATTTAAATTCTAAAAATCACTATTTCTCATATTTTCACATAAAAGCTTTCCGGTTTCACGCCCGGACTGCGCACGCAAATAGAGGTATTCAAAATTAATCTTTTTATGGCTTATAAGCCAAGAACGGAGTCTTAATTCATAAAATGACCCCTTGGGTCATCACAATCTCCACCTCTAAAACAAACGTTCGTCCTCGAACAGACATAGAAAATTGCCTGAATTGGCGAACAAGTGTGGATATTTACACTGCATGTCCGACTCGGACTCCCAATTAGCTGCCTCAACGGGTTGTCCTTTCCACTGCACTCGAGCTGAAGGAAAACTCTTATACCTCAACTAACGAACCTGCCGGTCTAAAATGGCTACCGGCTCCTCCTCATAAGTCAAGTCTTTGTCCAGTTGGACAGAGCTGAAATTTAACAGGTGGGACGGGTCACCATGATATTTTCGGAGCATAGCCACGTGGAATACCGGGTGAACCGAGGATAACCCTGGAGGCAATGCAAGTCTGTAAGCTACCTCCCCCACCTTATCAAGAATCTCAACTGGCCCGATATACCTAGGGCTCAACTTACCCTTCCTCCCAAATCTCATAACACCCTTCATGGGCGACACACGAAGCAATACTCTCTCTCCAACCGTGAATGCCACATCACGGACCTTTCGATCGGCGTAACTCTTTTGCCTAGACTGAGCTGCACGAAGTCTCTCCTGAATAATCTTGACCTTATCTAAGGCCTCATGAACTAAGTCTATCCCCAACAATCGAGCCTCTCCCGGCTCAAACCATCCCACTAGCAATCTGCACCGTCTACCGTATAACGCCTCATAAGGAGCCATCTGGATGCTCGACCGATAACTATTATTATAAGAAAATATCGCTAATGGCAAGAACTGATCCCATGAACCTCCAAAGTCAATAACACAAGCGTGGAGCATGTCCTCCAATATCTGAATGGTACGCTCGGACTGCCCGTCAGTCTGAGGATGAAATGGTGTACTCAACTCTACTCGGGTACCCAACTCACACTGGACTGCCCTCAAAAAGTGCAAAGTAAACTGCGTACCCCGATAAAAATGATAGACACGGGCACCCCATGAAGGCGAACAATCTCCAGAATATACAACTCAGCCAATCGCTCTGAAGTATAAGTACTAGTCACAGGAATGAAGTGTGCTCACTTAGTCAGCCTATCCATAATAACCCAAACCGCATCGAATTTCCTCTGAGTCCGTGGGAGCCCAACAACGAAGTCCATAGTGATACGCTCCCACTTCCACTCAGGAATCTCTATCTGCTGAAGCAAACCACCAGGTCTTTGATGCTCATACTTTACCTGCTGACAATTTAAGCAACGAGCCACATAAGCCACAATGTCCTTTTTCATCATTCTCCACCAATAATGTTGTTTCGAATCTTGGTACATTTTTGCTGCACCTGGGTGAATAGAATACTTGGAGCTGTGAGCCTCCTCAAGGATCAATTCACGGAGGCCATCAACATTAGGCACACACAACCTACCCTGCATCCTCAAAACGCCATCATCTGCAACTGTAACCTGCTTGGAACCCCCGTGCCGAACCGTGTCCCTAAGGACCGCCAAATATGGGTCATCATCATGCCGCTCTTGGATGCGATCAATTAGAGAGGACCGAGCGACAGTACAAGCTAGGACACTACTGGGCGAAATATCCAACCTCACGAACTGATTAGCCAAAGTCTGAATGTCTGAAGCCAACNNTCTTGAATAAGTACTGGAGGCTGTGATGGTCAGTAAAAATCTCACACGGCACGCCTTAAAGATAATGCCTCAAAATTTTCAAAGCATAAACAATAGCCGCCAACTCTAAATCATGAACAGGGTAATTATTCTCATGGACTTTCAACTGACGAGACGCATACGCAATCACCCTGCCATCCTTCATCAATACTGCTCCAAGGCCAAAACTCGAAAAGCATCACAATTCACTGTGAAAGAACCCGAATCTGATGGTAACACCAACATCGGTGCTGAAGTCTAGGCTGTCTTGACCTTCTGAAAGCTCGCCTCGCACTCATATGGCTATTTAAATGGGGAACCTTTCTCAGTCAATTTGGTCACTGGGCTGCTATGGATGAGAACCCTTCCACAAAACGACGGTAATAACCCGCCAAACCCAAGAAACTCCTAATCTCCGTAGCTGTAGAGGGTCTAGGCGAGTTCTTGACTGTCTCAATTTCCTTAATAGTTGTTCATAGTCAGTTACAAAATTGTCTAGCTTCACGTTAACAATAGAAAGTCTCCTTTCAACACTTCACATTACCGATACGAGATGCGATGTTTAAAGACCTCGTAATTATATACCCGAATTAACGTCTCTCATTTAACGCCATATGGGCGGGCACCTACCTTGTAGGTTAAAGCTCAATAATTATAGCACAAATTTGGCAAATTATGCACAAATAGTTAATTAAGTAATTAATTCATTTATTTTATTATTATTATTATTATTATTATTATTATTATTATTATTATTATTATTATTATTATTATTTTATACATAAATGTTTTTGGAGTAACCCTAACAGGCATGACTTCTTATTAGTATTCTTGTACAAATTTCAAATTTCACAAGGGAGAATTTAAACACAAGAATTTCCATCACAAGGATCTCATCCTTACATACTTCCACCGCGGCTCGTAGCCCATTTTAATTATACCAAATCATATTAACACGCGAGGATATCGTCCTCAATTCTGAATCACAAGTAATATGCATATCGCCACTCGAAACCTTCCTTTCCTTCCTTCAAATATTTTATGTTTAAAAAAATTGCAACATGTAATGATAGACACAGTTATCTCCATATACTTTCTCAATACAAGTATTCATATTTGTAGATTTTAGAGTTACGAAGTTCACCCGAGAAAGGAGCATATTAGAAGAGTTTTATTAGATACGCATAACCAAATTAAGTTCAGGAAATCATCACTTTATAATAATAAGAGATTGTTCTTGTAATGGAACTATTTAATGTAACGACCTTATCCATACCATAGAAAATATATCAACAGGATGGGTCTCCACCTCTAGGAATCTGACCTCCACTTTCAACATTCCGACCCATTTTTCCCTAGCTGGTCGTGTAAGTTGAGTTGTAACTGCAATGGGGCACGTAGCCTGAGTGCTCTGATGAAATTATTCGTCTTCTCATACCGAGTTTATACCAAATAACTAGGAATAACCGTTGTAGGAATCTCGTAGTGGTGGTGCATTAAAAGAACTCATTGAAGCACCCCGAGTAATCAGATATACCGATTGGGCTGGTCGGCTGCCCGAGCCCTTGACAAAATAATTTGTTATTGCAAAGCAAAATCCACTGAATCTTTTAGAACCTCGAGACCTCTTAGTCTCCTTAGCTTCCTCTTTTCCTCATCCCGGGCACATTCTAACATCTAAGCAATTTATACCACTAGTCGAAATGAAGTATCAACTTGCCCTGAGTCGTACATTTTTTTTTACAATCATAATTGAGTCCTTTAATGAGTCTGGGGACTCTCCCTCTGGCTATATGAACTGAAGTATGAGTATGACGACTATCTTATCGAACTTGATGGCATATTCTGACACCGTCATAGTGACTTGACGCAACCGTTCAAACCCTATGCGCCACGCATTATGGAGAGTTTGAGAACAAACTCTTTCACAAGTATTTGTGAGAACTGAGTCAAGTAGTTGGTGTTGCAATAGCTGGTCTCCCTCTTCGTAGGCTTACGACAAACATAGACGACCAATTTCTTCTTTTACTATGCTGACTCAACACTGCTGAGCTACCTCATTTATTCATATGCTCTTCGTTATTCATTGGGGTTACTATTATCCTTATTGATGCGCAATGATCCCAAAGGTAAGGCCCTATACAAATAATTCTTGGCACGAACCATATAGTCTAGAAGCTTGTCAACCACTGTACTCCCTCTGGAGCACCCCAAAATTCGCAACCGTGACTTCCACGCTGAGTTGACCTTCTGTAGATTTAAAGTTGTTTGAATATATTCTTTGGTACTGAGGAATAGGGTTATTAAAGAGGCAGACATACCGAAATTACCAACTTTAACTCTTGCAAAATCTCCGGCCTTATAAATTCCAAAACAAAACCGATATAACACATGGCCTCACAATCTATTCCTTGACAATGGACTTCCCCACTTGGCACGAAGTCATAGGTCACAATGCCTGATAATCCACAATGTTAAACTTCACAGATCATATAAATCAACCCCGATGCTTTCAACTATTCCCTTGTTATGCAATACTGGAGTAGCTATAAATCCTTCTAGGATATGGACTAGTCCAACCTGTACTGACTGAGCTAGAACCTGCGCGTCTAGATCCATTTGAGACTGTAAAATAGGTGTTGATGTTCGAGCTTTAGACTGAGCTCTACTTCTGTATATTCCCTTGATCGTAGCTGTCATTTGGGCTTCATCTCTTGTCCGGTCATAGACGTTTTGCGTGTTGTCAATATTTGTGAGAGGACAAGAATAGGCAAGTTCAATCATCAATGAAAGAATAAATTCGGACGATGGAGTAGAATAGAAGTGAAATTGTTCCTAACTTCATAGCCCCTGAGAGATAAGTACAGACGTCTCCGTACCGATCCTTCAGACTCTACCAGGTTTGTTCGTGAATTGTGAGACCTAGGCAACCTAGTGCTCTGATACCAACTTGTCACGACCTAAATTCCCAACCTTAAGGATCGTGATGGCGCCTAACACCACACTTGCTAGGCAAGCCAATGTTAGAGTTCACTCAAGTATTTCCGTTAATTAATCACTTAAACAGGATAGAACAATTTTAAATTAAACTTGATCCAATGGATTTCAATAAATACTTCCGAATATATAATAAAAAAATAATAAATTAAGCCGAGCCACGAACTAATTATATAAATAAATCTAGAACTACCCAGAGTCTGGTGTCACAATTCACAAACTACTAAAGAATACTACAAATAATGGGCTGAAAGAAATAGTGTAACTGCTCTGAATAATATAAAACAGCATATGCAAAAATAGGAGAGGACTCTCAGAATCTTCTAACGCCGGCAGATGTACCTCATGTCTCCAAATGAATAGGTAGTCGTCCTGAAATTCCCTAATGCTGACTAATACCTGGATCTGTGCAAAAGAGCACAGAGTGTAGTATCAGTACAACCGACTCCAAGTACTGACTAAGTGCCGAGCCTAACCTCGGCGAAGTAGTGACGAGGCTAAGGCTGGGCTTTAACAATATAGTCGATAACAATATTAAATAACAAAGCAGTATAGAAGTCTAAACAAATAAATAAATAAATAAATAAATGCTGCAACAAATTTTTATAACTCAGTTGCCTTTTTCAGATCTCAGCTATAACCAATTTTAAATAAATTCCAAATTTCCAAACTTTAGCTTTAAATAAAAAAAAATAGTGCGAAAATATATAAAGAATAGTAAAATAAATATTTAAGCTTTTCAAACTTTATTTCTTTTTGAAAATCAGAAAAAAATATAAATGTCCTCCCTTATCGCTCCTTGTTGCTGCGGGCAACCCGCTCCCACCTGTCCACCCTTATCACTTCTTGTTGCGGCGTGCAACCCGCTCCCACTACACATATCATATCAATTTATTCATAAATTTCACAATTCAGGCCAAGCCTTTCACAATATTTTTGTCTCAATAATTATAAATAATAAACTGCATTTTCCTCATAACTTCATCAATATCCTCTCAACCATGAAACCAACAGGAACATAAGAATATCAATATTTATTTCGTAAAACAATGCCAAGCTCCTCAACCGTTTTATATCACAGGGGAGTCAATTCAAACAATCAATATTTTTTCAAAAATAGTCACAACAATATCTAACAACAAATTAATCTGGTCAAATGGTCATGGAAACAGTAACGAACATATAACAAGTAAAACCATAATCAAATAAGTGAGAAACGGGAAGGGGGATCATGTTCAACAGACAATTTGGGTGGTGCATAGGTACTCGTCACCTCACCTATACACCACACCGATGCTTTTCACATAACAAACAAGTGGGGAGTCTTATTCCCTCAAGCCAAAGTTAGACCAAACACTTACCTCAATTCCGCAGGCCACGCACTGCTCAATTATTGCTTTTCCTTTTGAATTCACCTCTAACTTGCTCGAATCTAATCACAATTAACTTAATATCATTAACTAATGCTAAAGGGTCTTACTTTATTGAATAATATAATTTTTCCTAAGTTTTCTAAAGAAAAAAGTGAAAACCCGACCCCGGGCCCGCTTGGTCTAAACTCGGGGTTCAGACTAAATTACGTTTACCCATTCACCCACGAACCCAAATATGCTATTAGTTTTGAAATCCGACCTTAATTTGATTAAAAAAATTAAATTTTTACAAAACTCCCTAATTCTACCCAAATCCTAAATTTTTACCATGGAAATCCTTTGTTTTTGCTTTAAAAGTGATGCAAAATAGTAAGAAACTAAAACAACAAGGTTTGGAATTGATTAACTATGAATTCGGGATGAAGCTTGTTGAAGAAAACTCGTTTTTAGGGCTGGAACCTCGAAAAATTGGAGAAGAAAAAGGTCTGCCCGTTTTTAATATATTTTCTGCCAGCTATTCTGCCTCGTTTCTCATGCCAAACGATCCCTAAACTCGATTTTTATGTTTCCAATGGATTCCTTGTGAAATTCTAGTCAAGTTAGGCTTTTGAATTACTCAATTTGACCTTATAATGAAGGAGATATGTATGTTTAAATATTTGCAATTAGTGCAGACTTTTAATACGCCGTCAGGGGTAATTTCGTCATTAACCTGAAAAATCTGGCAACCTTAGTAAAATGACCATTAAATCCTTATACGATGTCCAAATTTGATGATTCTTTTTTGCTACAGGTCCGTAATTACGATACGGATCTAATACTTCATTCAAAACATAAATCGGAGCTCAATTGTTCAATATAATATTATTTATGTTTGAAGAAACGACGTCGAAGCATAAGAAAGAAAGAGCACAATACAACCCAAACCTATTTGAAACTCACCCGAGCCCTCGGGTCTCTAAACAAAACATGCACGCAAGTCTAGAAGCATAACCTTTCAATTGGATGTCCGAATCACGTCGAAAAGAACTCCGTTTTTTACCAAATTTCACAGGCAAGGCCTAAATATCATAACAAATCTTTACCGGCCTCCAGAACCAAAATACGGGCCAGATAGCAATGACTTCAAACATTAATTCTTTTCTTTATTTCATAAATATTTCAGCAAAATAATTTCTTTCAAAAATTGATTTCTAAGGCTTGGGATCACAGAATTCATTTTCGGGCATACGCCCGAGTCCTATATTTTACTGCGGACCTCCCGGGATCGTCGAAACACGGATCCGGGTCTGTTTACTCAAAATGTTGACCAAAGTCAACTTTTATCAAATTTAAATTCTAAAAATCACTATTTCTCATATTTTCACATAAAAGCTTTCCCGTTTGACGCCCGGAGTGCGCACGCAAATAGAGGTATTTAAAATTAATCTTTTTATGGCTAATAAGCCAAGAACGGAGTCTTAATTTATAAAATGACCCCTTGGGTCATCACACATCTACTACTTAAGCAAGATTTTCACGCCAAGCGAGGTCAAGTATACCCTGATAAAATGCACTTGTTGTGCTTTGACTTGGTTTGCTTAAAAGCAAAGGCATTACATGTCGGCATAGCCCACACATCTGATATCTCAGCTCGACCCACTCAAGTACATTTTCCAAAAGCCAATGCCTACTGGAAAGCTAACTAAATGGCAAATTCTCCTCAGCGAATTTGACATTGTGTACATAGTTTAGAAGGCTATCAAAGGACAAGCTTTAACCGACCACCTCGCAGAGATTCCAATGGATAGGTATTACGAACCTCTTACCATGTATTTCCTCGATGAAGAAGTACTATTTGCCGGAGAAGATATTGCAGAATCATACCTAGGTGGAAATTGTTTTTCGATGGAGAAACAAATTTAAAAAATGTCGGAATTGGGGAAGTCCTTGATTTCAGAATCTGGACAGCACTATCGAGCATCGAAAAATATAAGACTCCCTTGTACCAATAAATAAATACAAAGCGTGCATTCTTGGGATCAGAATGGCAGTCGACATGAACATCAAAGAAATTTATGTCATAGGAGATTCCGATTTTCTGATACACCAAGTCCAAGGGGAATCGTCCACCAAGAATGTCAAGATACTTTCGTACCTGCACTGCGTGAAGGAGCTGCAACAAGTTCATAAATATTGAGTTCAAGCACGTCCTCGGGATTTAAAACGAGTCCGTTGATGCCCTTGCAATGCTATCACTTATGATTCAACAACAACAACAACAACAACTACCCAGTATAATCCCACCAAGTAGGGTCTGGGTAGGGTAGGATGTACGCAACATTACCCCTGCCCTGGAAGGGTAGGAAGACTGTTTCCAAGCTATCATTTATGATTCAGCATCCAGAAAATAACTACATCAATCCTATCGAGGTAGAGATCAATGATCAACATGCCTATTGCTTCCATGTAGATGAAGAACCTGATGGTAAACCATGGTTTCATGACATCAAGAGATTACTTGCGACCATAGAGTACCCGGAGAGTGATACTAATGGTAAGAAGCTATCCCTCAAGAGGCTGTCAAGCAACCTTTTCCTCAACCGAGAAGTCCTGTACAGGAGGCCCCACACTTAGGTTTGTTGAGAAGTGTAGACTCCTCTGAGGCAACTAGACCATTGGAGGAAATACATGCAGGGACATGAGGACCCCACATGAATGGGTTCACATTAGCTGAAAAGATTTAGAGAGCTCGATATTTTTGGACGACTACAAAAACTGACAGTATTCGCTACGTGTCGAAGTGTCACTAGTGTCTGATTCACGGGGATCTCATCCGGGTTCCACCAAATGATTAAAGGTAATGGTTTCACCTTGGTCATTTTCCGCCTTTGGGCATAGACGTAATCAGACCCATTGAGCCCGTCGTCACGAAGAGGTATTGGCAGACTTTGCCCTAAATAATATCGTGTGTAGATTTGGGATACCGGAGTCTATCATCACTAATAATGCCGCTAACCTCAACAACGACCTCATGAGAGAAATCTGCGAGAAGTTCAAAATCGTCCACCGCAATTCCACAACCTACATACCACAAATGAATGGGGCAGTCGAGGAAGCCAACAAGAATATCAAGAGAATTCTGGGATAGATGGTGGACAATCACAGACAATGGCACGAGAAACTACCTTCAGATTACTAGGTTATTGAACAACCATGAGAACATCCACGAGAACATCCACTGGGGCAACACCATACATGTTGGTATACAATACTGAAGCGGTGATACCCACAGAGGCCGAGATACTATCTTTAAGATTCATTCAAAAGGAAAAATTGGACGACACATAACGGATACATGTCAAGCAGGAACAACTCATGCTCGTTAACGAGAAAATAATGGATGCAGTATATCATGGTCAGCTGTACCAGAACATGATGGCCAACACATTTAATAAGAGAATGAAGCCTTGCCAATTCACACCGGGGCAGTTGGTGTTGAAGAAAATGTTGCCCCATTAAGAAGAAGCTAAAGGAAAGTTCGCACCAAACTGGAAAGGTCCTTACATGGTTCACCGAGCACTGTCTGGTGAAGATCTATTCTTGGTTGAAATGTATGGAAGAGTCAACACGAAGCCTATCAATTGAGACGCAATCAAGAGGTACTATGTCTGAAGACAAATAGAGTTAGCTTTTAGATGTAACAGAATTATGTTCAACCTGACTTCCCATGGAGGGATACATAGGCAACCCATGTAGGCTTTGGTATCTCCCCCCTTTCTCTTGTAATAGAAAAAACCAAATATCACTTTTGTATGTTGTTCAGGAACTACACCGACTTGATTTCCCCAAAAAAGAATACATAGGAAATCCTTTTCGTATTCTATTGTCCTTTGTAATTGAACTACATTCTGGCATGATTCCATTTGGATACGTTGGCTATCTAATCCAGACTTAAACATTTTCATTCATAACCTCATCATCTTGCATCTGTTGTAATCGAATAATGACCTGATTCCAATTGGATATGTAGGCTGCCTGAGTCAGGCTCGATCATCTTCATCATATTTCAACATAACCCACAAACTACGTTCAGACCTGATTCCATTTTGGTTAGGTAGGCAACCTGAAAGGGTTTGTTCTTAACCTTAGGAAAGCCTTACAATGCATTAGATCAAATTAGGACGTAGTCGCAACAACAAGCAGTCATGTTGTCAGAAGCGTCACGAAAAATCAACATCAACAAGATGAAGTTTTCAAGAAGATATGCTCACGTTTGGAAAATCTTTCGTAACTTGTCATAACCTGGAACGACGCCATTTGCCACAAGCTATGCAGTAATTTGTTCCATTTATCGAACTTCGCGGCATAATCATATCCCAGGCCAAGGCAAACCAACACTCTAGTCGACACGAACAAACTTTCCCTACTAACAAATTTTCTTTCAGTGCAGGGTCAACATGGAGTAAGCTAAAGCTAACTTTTGAATCATTTGAATGTACCTCGAAATCAGACAGTTGATAAGAAAAACTTGTACATAGTAAATCGTCTGCTCCCCTAATCGGAGCATCTTGTACAAAACGAGCTGTCATTTTCACAAATTAGAGTCCTGTATATAGCAAACCTTCAGCTCAATCAATCGGAGAGCCATGTACAAATCAAACATCAGCTTCACCAATCGAAGTCCTGTATATAGCAAAGCGCCAACACAATCAATCGGAGCACCCTGTACAAATCGAAAGTTAGCTTCGCTAATTGGATCCTTGTGTATAGAAAACTTTAAGCTTCGCCAATAAATCAATTCGCATCGCTGCTCCGTCGATGCCAGAATAGACAGTCGCAAGCCTCGTCACCGATATTCTACCAATCGATGGCCGCAACTTAGCTTCGCAGTCAAGAGTATTTCTTATGCATGCTTTTATTTCGTTTGCTATTACTTTAATGTTTTAACGTTTTGCTCATGCATCTTCAAGAATGATTAAGGTTTTATTCAATTTCTTCCAAGAAGAGGTTACTTTACATTTTAGTGCAAAGATCTCCCAAAAAACGGAGACGCAATATACCAATCAAGCTCTCTCAACAAGCTAATTTTCGAATCCTCCCACAACTATGGAACGGTACACAACCCAGCTAACAAATTGAGTGACGATCAAGTATCACAATATCTCGATCCCAAATAATGGCTCATCTGCAACCAATCATCATCATTCATGTATCATTTACTGTGATGACCCAAACGGTCATCCTAAGTAATTTTAGCAATATCTGTATTTCGAGGCTCCAAAAGCCTCCGTTGATCTCACTTCGATATGCGTGCGCCGCCTGAGCAGGTAGCCGGGAAGCTTCTATGTGAAAATGTGATAAAAATAGAATTTTTGAATTGAATAAAGTTGACTTTGGTCAACATTTTTGGTAAACGGGCCCGGACCCGTGATGTGACGATCCCGGAGGGTCCGTAGGAAAATATGGGACTTGGGCGTATGCCCGGAATCGAATTCCGAGGTTCCAAGCCCGAGAAATGAATTTTTAAAGAAAATTGTTTTCTGAAAATTATAAAGGAATTTGAAAATGAATAATTGTGTGAAAACCGTGTTACCTGGCCCGTATTATGGTTCCGGAGCCCGAAACAGGTTTGTTGTATGTTATTTGTCCTATCTGTGAAATTTGGTGTAAAACGGACTTGAAATGATGTGTTTCAGATAAAAAAATGGGAAATTTGGAAGTTTATGAAGTTTGAGAAAATTCTAAGAGTTTTGAGGTTTGATTCATGGTTTTTGATGATATTTTGATGATTTAAAAGCTTGAACAAGTCCATAGGATGTTTTGGGAGTCGTGTGTATTTTTGGTTTTGAGCCCCGAGGGCTCGGGTGAGTTTCGGGTAGCTAACGAGGTGTGAATTACATGAAAATCTGGTGTGATGTTGCAGGTTTCTGATGTCTGGTGTGATACCCTTCGCGAACGCGGCCAAGGGCACGCGAACGCGAAGGGTAAATAGTGTGGCTTGGGTTTTTGTTCTACGCGAACACAGGGGTACGGGTGCGAATGCGGAGCTATGGGGGGGGGGGGCTGCTCTACACGAACGTGACGCCCCTCTTGCGAACGCGTAGTGTTATGGGGTGGGGTCTGGGGGTCAGGTAGGTTGTTCTTCGCGAACGCGGGCAGTGGCACGCGAACGTGGAGGGTTAGGGGGTCAGACCTACGCGAGCGCGGCCCTGGTTCCGCGAACGCATATGTCCCAGCTGCCAAGCCTTCGCGAACGCGGCCAGTGGCTCGCGAACGCGAAGGGTAAATACACCCAGTGATTTTAATAACCCAAAAAACAGACCCATTACGGGTCACTCTCATTTTTCACTCCCCCCTTCTTCCTCAAACCCACCCATAAACGAAAATCAAGCTCCCCAACTGCCATAACTCCATAGGTAAGTGCTCTTGACCTCGTTTCCTCTTAATTTATTCAATTAATCACTAGATTTTAGGCCTAAAAACATGGAAAAGGTAGGAAATTAGGGATTTTAGGTAAAGTTGGCTTTTTTTTAGAGTTTTGAATAATTCAACCTTAATTTTGGGTTGAATCTTAAGACAAATCATATATTCTAACTCGTGGGGTTATGGGTGATCGGGTTTTGGTCCGAGCCTCGTGTTTGAACCAAGCGGGCTCGGGGTCAAATTTTGGAATCTTAGGAAGAATGCTTTGAAATAACCAATTAGGCTATGGGTTTGATTTATTGAGCCATTATTGATATACTTGGGTTGATTATGTCTAGATAACACCGTTTCAGAGTCGGATTCTAAAGGAAAGGTTGTGATCGAGGCTTGACTTGCATTTTTTGAGCAGAGGTAAGTGTTTGGCTTAACCTCAGCTTGAGCGATTAGGTATAGAGTCTTATTTGTTATGTGTAACTCATGTCCAGCGTATAGGCGTGGTGACGAGTGCCTATGCGTTGCGGTCAAGCATGCCCGTTAGTCATTTGTGATGAAATTTACCGTGTTCTTGATATTCTCCGCACTATGAGTAGTTGATGAGTTAAAAATGATACCTTGATGTGGTTCATGACGTGGGAAAGTTATTGAGTTACCTGTGTCAGTCGAGGCTTACACCGTTGAAATTATATTTCCGATGCGAGGTTGTTTATAGCTGAGACCCTTGTCGGGCATTGTTGAGTTTGTAATTGATGGTTGCTCCTTGCTGGGACAATAGAATTGTATTGATTATTTCCGTGCACTTGAGAATTCGTAATGTTGACTTTCACATTATTGTTGCTTTGTTTTATTATTTGTCACACGAGGGGACATGCTGTGCTGACTATTTATGAGTTTATGCACGAGGGGACATTCCGTGCCGAGTGTTATTTTATATGCACGAGGGGACATGCCGTGCCGAGTGATTGTGAGGCTATGCACGAGAGGACATTCCGTGCTTTTACTAATCATTATCTACTGAGAAGTTAAATTCCTACCTTTATTTATCTTTATATTTCAGTTATTATCCTGTTTTGCCGTACTAGCATATTGTTACCCCCTATTACCCCAGCATGTTCTCCCCGTATTTGTCTTGCTTTCTTACTTCTGTTGCCATTTTCCCTGTTATTATATAAAACTGTACAGGTACATATGTTGTTGTTGGTCCTAGCCTCGTCACTACTTCGCCGAGGTTAGGCCCGACACTTACTCAGTACATGGGGTCGGTTGTACTGATGCTACACCTGCACTTCTTTATGTTGTGCAGACTACGCAGCCGGACCCGGTGATCACTGACGATCGGAGCATCTCATCAGTCACACAGTAGACATCAAGGTAGACCCACAGACGTTCGTGGGGCTTGACATCACCTTCTACTATTCACTTTCAGCTTTGTCTTATTTTGTATTTCAAAGACAATCCTATGTACTTATTTTCAGACCTTTTGTTTGTAGTAATCTCTTAGACAGTTTGTGAGTATGTAAGATCAGTTCTGGGTATGGATTTTATTTTTGAAAAGTGCTATGTTGTATGTAGGTTATTTTCTGAAATTTCATTGTGGGCCATCGTTGCCTTAGTTATCCTGTTCGTTTTAGTTGTTAATGCGTTTTATTTAGTTCAAACATTGGCTTGTCTAGCGGGTTTAACGTTAGACGCAGTCATGGCCCGAAGGTGGGATTTCGGGTCATGTCAAGTTGGTATCAGAGCCCTAGGTTGCTTAGGTCTCACAACTCACGAAAAAACTTGGTAGAGTTTGAGGGATCGGTATGGAGACGTCTGTACTTATCCCCCAGAGGCTGCAAAGTTTGGAATTACTTCAGATCTTTCATTCTCTGTCGTGCCAATTGAATTCTGAATGCTAATTGAGTCTCTATTTTTACTCTCTCGCAGATGGCGAGAATGCGTGCTTCCTCATCGACCGACAAGCAACTTGATCCTCCTATTACAGCTCCTACGAGCAGCCGAGGCCGAGGCCGTGCTAGAGGCCGAGGCAGAGCTAGAGCAGCAGCTCCAGTAGAGGACCCACAGGTAGACTTTGCCGGTGAGGTTCCTACCCAGACAGTTTCGGTGGGACCAGCTCAGGTCCCGGAGGGGTTCATTGCCACCCCAGTGCTTCAGAACGCTCTAGTCCGCTTAGTGGGACTCATGGAGGCTGTGGCTCAGGCCGGTCTTCTTCCTACTGCACCATATAGATCTCAGGCTGGGGGAGGGACCCAGACTCCTGCTATTCATACGCCAGAGCAGTTTGCCACTCATTTCTAGACTCTGACACTTCAGACGGCCGAAGTAGTTCAGTCGGGTATTGGGGCACCAGCAGTTCAGGGAGCAGCATGTCCGCAGATGCTCTGTGGAGGTTGGATCAGTTCACCAAATTATTCACTACTACATTTATCGGTGCACCATCAGAGGATCCCCAGGATTATTTAGACAGCTGTTATGAGGTTCTTCTGAACATGGGCATTGTGGAGTCCAATGGAGTACATTTTGCTACATTTCGTCTATCTGGCACCGCCAAGACTTGGTGGAGAGATTACTGCTTGACCA
>MDKH01124238.1:0-12280 GCA_005239495.1 Nicotiana undulata
TTTTATAAAAATAGGAGAAGACTCTCGGGATATGCGAACGCCGGCAGATATACCTCGTGTCTTCGAGTGAATAGATGACTGCTCTAACAATCTCTACTGCTGGCTAGTACCTGGAAGTGCACAAAAGAGTACAGAGTGTAGTATCAGTACAACCGACCCCATGTACTGAGTAAGTGACGAGCCTAACCTCGACGAAGTAGTGACGTGGCTACGGCGGGGCATTAACAATATAAACTGTGACAACATAAATAATAAAGCAAGAAAGAAATCTAAACAAATAAATAAATACTGCAACAACAATAAAATAACTCAGCCGCCTTTTCCAGGTCTCAGCTATAACCAATACTCAAGTAAATCTCCAAGTTTCCAAACTTTACTTTAAAATAATCACATGTACGAAATATAAGAAAATCGTAGAGTAAAACAAGAATTTTCAAATCTTTAAAATTTAAAAATCAGTAAAGCATCATTATTCCCATTTTCACTGTCTTTTTGCGGCGTGCAACCCGATCCCACCTATTCACCCTTATCACAATCAATTTATTCACCCTGATCACAATCAATTATCCACCCTTATCACAACCCCCTTATCACAATCAATTTTGTTTATTCATCAAAAACTTTCACAGTTCAGGCAAAGCCTTTCACAATACTTTTATTTCAACAATTTCAAACAGAAAACAGTATAACTCGTAAGCTTTAAACAATATCACCCCACAATAAAACTAGCCAAAATATATATATAACCTCCGTAACACTGTCAACCAACTCAGTCTTTATGTACCATGATGGAATCAAGAGAACAACCAACACTTTAAACACACTTACAACAACAATTGGAAATAATCAATTGACACCAAATAACCACGTGAACCTCAACAATCACGAAACAGTTAAACTGCATTTCTCTCAACTTCTCAATATTTCAAGAAAAAGAAACCAACATGAATGTGTATATATATATATATATTTCTAAAAGTAGTACCAAACTGCTCAACCTTTCTATATCACAAGGGGACCAATTAAACACCCGTACTCTTCCAAAATAACCTCAACAATATTTAACAACAATGGAATAAGGCCAAGTAATCGTAGAAACATAATGAATATAGAACAATTAAGTCAGGAATCAATTAACTTAGGAACGGGGAAGTGATCATGTTTAACAGACCATTTAGTGGTGCATAGATACTCGCCACCTCACCTATACACCACACACATGCAACTTCACATAGTAAATAAGTGGGGATTCCTATTCCCTCAAGTCAAGGTTAGACCAAACACTTACCTCAATTTCATAGGCCACTCACTGCTCAATTGCTGCTTTTCCTCTAGAATCTTGTTCTAACTTGCTAGAATCTAATAATAATTAACTCAATATCATTAATTAAGGCTAAAGGAACTAACTTTATTAAAAATTATAATTTTTCCTAAGTTTTCTAAAAAAAAGTGAAAACCCAACCCCGAGCTTGCTTGGTCTAAACTCGGGGTTCGGACCAAATTACGTTCCATTCACCCACGAACCCAAATATACATTTAGTTTCGAAATTCGACCTCAATTCGAGGTAAAGATTCGATTTTTACAAAATTCCCTGATTCTATCCAAACCCTCAATTTTTACCATGAAAATTCTTAGTTTTTGATTTAAAAGTGATGAAAAACAATGAGTAGTTGAAAGAGTAAAGTTTAGAATTGATTACCTATGACTTGGTAATGATATTTGGTGAAGAAATTCGTTCCTAGAGTTGTGGGGTTCTAAAATTTGAAGAAGAAGAAGTCTGCCAGTTTTATATATATATTTGTCTGCCAGCTATTCTGCCTCGTTTCTCATGCCAAACGATCCCAAAACTCGATTTTTATGTCTCCAATGGATTCCTTGTGAAAGTCTAGTCATGTTAGGCTTTTGAATCACTCAATTTGATCTTATAATGAAGGAGATATGTAGGTTTTAGTATTTGCAAAAAGTGCAGATTTTTAATACGCCGCCAATGACAATTTATTCATTAACCTGAATAATCTGGCAACCTTAGTAAAATGACCCTAAAATCCTCATACGATGTTCAAGTTCGATGATTCCTTTTGCTACGGGTTAGTAATTACGATACGGATCTAATAATTCATTAAAGACAGAAGTTCACTATGAATTAAACCTCAAAACTCATTATTTTTCTCAAGAACACTTAAAGTTCACTATTTATCAACCGGATGTCCGAATCATGTCAAATAAATTCCGATTCTCACCAAATTTCGCAGACAAGGCTTAAATATCATAACAAAACTGTATCGAGCTCTGGAACCAAAATACGGGTCCGATACCAACGGGTTCACACATTAATTCTTTTCTTTATTTCATAAATATTTCAGCAAAACCATTTCTTTCAAAAATTAATTTCTAATGCTTGGGACCTCAGAATTCATTTTCGGGCATACGCCCGAGTCCCATATTTTACTACGGCCCTCCCGAGATCGTCGAAAGACAGATCCGAGTCCATTTACTAAAAATGTTAACAAAAGTCAACTAAAACCAAATTTTTAATTCTAAAAATTATTATTGCTTATATTTTCACATAAAGGTTTTTCGGTTTCACGTGGGACGGGTCACCATGATATTTCCGGAGCATAGACACGTGGAATACTAGATTAACGGTGGATAACCCTGGAGGACACGCGAGTTAATAAGCTACCTCCCCCACTCTATCAAGAATCTCAAACGGTCCGATATACATAGGGCTCAACTTACCCTTATTTTCAAATCTCATAACACCCTTCATGGGTGACACACGAAGCAATACTCTTTCTCTAACCAAGAATGCCACATCACGAACTTTATGATCGGCATAACTCTTTTGCCTAGACTGAGCTGCAAGAAGTCTCTCTTGAATAATCTTGACCTTATCCAAGGCCTCATGAACTAAGTCTGTACCCAGTAACCGAACCTCTCCCAACTCGAACCATCCAACTGGCAATCTGCACCGTCTATCATATAATGCCTCATAAGGAGCCATCTGAATGCTCGACTGATAACTATTATTATAAGCAAACTCCGCTAACGGCAAGAACTGATCCCACGAACCTCCAAAGTCAATAACACAACCGCGGAACATATCCTCCAATATCTGAATGGTACACTCAGACTGCCCGTTAGTCTGAGGGTCAAATGTTGTACTTAACTCTACTCGGGTACCCAACTCACGCTGAACTCCCCTCCAAAAGTGCGAAGTAAACTACGTACCTCGATCAGAAATGATAGACACGGGCACACCATGAAGGCAAACAACCTTCCGAATATATAACTCAGCCAACCGCTCTGAAGTATAAGTACTTTCCACAGGAATGAAATGTGCTGATTTAGTCAGCCTATCCACAACAACCCAAACTGCGTCAAATTTCCTCTGAATCCGTGGGAGTCCAACAACGGAGTCCATAGTGATACGCTCCCACTTCCACTCAGGAATATCTATTTGTTGTAGCAAACCACCGGGTTTTTGATGTTCATACTTGTCACACCACAAAACCGAGGGACGAGACCGGCGCCTAATCGGATAATCCCGGTCAAGCGGACCTGGATTGCCTTTCCTGCCCAATGCATTAACCCGTGTTTATGATATACAATATTCCATATGAAATAGAAAATTAAATCAAAGCATGGTCTTACAACTTAAGTTCATTTCTCCTTTTAACATTTTTGCATTTGATAATCCCAAAAGATACAAGCTACATGCAACATTTCCAATTCAGTCCACGATTACGAGTAAATAAAACTACTACCCAATATATATATATATATATATATATACAACCCACATAGTGTCTACGGAGCCTCTAAGAGTACTAGGAGTTTACATAGATTAGCCGGCGACAAGGCCCCGACTATACCTTTTGTATATGTTGTGTCATCATCACCTCTAGTATGGTAGTGTCCTCGCTCTATCTTTGTTGAGGCTTCCATTTTGGCCTAGTGGTCGGAATCGGCAAGATTTTTGTTTAGTTGGCGAGAATCTCCCTCTTTCCCCGACAGGTTATTTTTTGAGTTTGGTCTGCTCAATTACTTTTAAACACTATTAAAATCTCCATCAAAGCTAGGGTCTGTCGAGCCTCCATGTAGCTGGATCGTGCTACTTATTCTTGTTGCTCATCTTATTCTTGAAGGTTGTTCTTCTTTTGGTTATAAGGAAGACGAGCATTTTCGCTCCTCATTTGGGTTGCATAATACTTGTTTAAGTGTCGTTATATGTTAACTGCTCTATGTTGTTACGAATCCAACTGATTTGAATGTTAGTATTGGCTCTACTAGCCGCGAGGCTTTTGAGTTCACTCCTATAACCCTCAAGTCCTCTTCCTGTTAGTTTCTCCTATATACCAGGTTTTCCCTTGTTGTTGTCCTATTTTTCCAGTTCCAATTTCGGTGATTGAAGGAAGATCATAATTGTTTCTTTGGCATCTGGAGATAAAATTTCCTTTGTCATATGTTAATCCTTATGCTGCTATGGGACTTGGGACTGAGTCAGGGCAACCTTATGAGCCATTCTCTGTATCTACTCTTTGAATGGGACGTATTACCTACGACCTCTTGGGAAATTGAATCCAATAATAACTTCTTGAATCGAGTCATAATCATAGGGTAATACTCCCCACTTGCTTCCCTAAATTTTTCAACAAGGAATTACACCTGACAGATTCCTCACATAACCTTGTCAATTAAATAGATAATATATGATCCCTTGTGCTTACGTACACACCGCCGTAAAGCTTACCTATGTGGTGTCAAGTTCCATGAAAAGCATCCCGGAATTTCAATCCTTCTGGAGTCACTCTTTTCTCACCAGTGTATATGGCTTCTATGGTTGGAATAGTCACTTTGCTCTTGCGGATCTAATCGTGAAAACCTTCTCACTATCTAGTAACATAAGCATGCCTTAACACTTATCATATGTGTGCATGTCAATCAAAATGGTCACCGTGTGCATAAGGTCTCTTTGAACATTGAGATCCTCATATATCTGTCATAGAAAGACCTTGTTTTGCCATCTTGGTATAACTTTCGTGTCCACTTGGGACACCCCGCGGTAAGTAGCTGTCACGCCCCAAAATTGAGGGACGAGACCGGCGCCTAACCGGGTGATCCCAGTCAAGCGGACCTGGATTGCCTTTCCTGCCCAACGTGTTACCCTGCGTTGATAACATACATTAATTGAGATGAGTTAGCCGATTTTACTTTCAAAGTACGTCTTACAACATATCTCCATTTTTTCCTCTTTTAACATGCGAACAACTAATATTCAAACATACATAACTTTCCAACCTGATCCACGGTTCCGAGTACGTACTGTTACTACCCAAAAATACATATATACACTACCCACATTGTGTCTACGGAGCCTCTACGAATACTAGGGATTTTACATAACTTGCCGGTAACAAGGCCCCGACTATACCTTTAGAACATGAGCAAAACGAGGGTGGTATAATCCACACACAGCCCCGGGGAGAAGAGGGGCTCACCACAACTGCTGAGGAGATGAAGAGGAGGCACCACTAACGGCGGGCTGAGCTACCTGCTGCGGAACCACCTACATCCATATAAAAGATGTAGCGCCCCCGGCAAAAGGGACGTTAGCACTGTGGAATAGTACTAGTATGTATGAACAAACTTTACCCCAAGTACAATCAAGCAGTGCACAGATAAGAGACAGTTAATAGAATCCAACAAGCATTGCACATAAATCAAAATAACCAAAATCAAGAGTTTCACAAATTCCCCTTTTCTTTTCAACACCTCCATATTCAAGAGTCTCATAGATTTTCATTTCAATAGTGATAATGATCACATTCCATCCTTATTACCTCGGCCACCCTTATCACCTTCTCTCACCCTTATTACCTCGTCCACCCTTATTACTCCGTGTTGCGGCGTGCAACCTGATCCCACCGAACAATTAACAATCACCACCAATTAAAATCACAAGGATCTTCATCATGAAGAACATAAGTTCATATCAACCAACACGTTAATCACAAGGATTCTCATCATCAAGGATATTCATTCATAACATCCAAATAACCATATGAAATCACGGTCACAGAAATCTTTATCCAACAGTGAATCATATACAGTATGCCATCAACATAAAGCTCTATTAGTTATCCACGTTTCCTTTTCATTATTTACTACACAGCAATTAGCACTTAGATACATTCAACAATTGGATTCGTTATCATTACTTTAGTTTGGTAGTACATCCTTTCATACTGAGGTGTTCAACAGTTAACGAGCTTTGCAGGTGATAGAGTAAGCACAAGGAATCACCATTTTCAAAACTTCACATAGCACGGGAGTATGGCAATCAACTAAGACAATCAGAGAATAGAATCTTACGTCTCAACACATTAGAACGATCAATTCACATAATCTCAAACGAAGTACACATACCATATGCTCGAACACCAACGAGAAGATTCTACAAGGGTTAAAAATTAGCCATACATACCTGGAGTCGAGTTTCCCTTTTTAACTTTTACTCACAATCACCGAACCGACTAGTACCATCAATCTAGTTCACAATTAAACATATTCAACTCAGAATTGAAAGTCATGCATGCAATTCGGACTCTCTCAAGCATTTTGCCAAACACTATGTGAACCCATTAGATTACCAACCCTATCTTTGTGAAGTTTACCCCAACCCACTCCTTCTTACTAGATTAACACCATTATTAAACATGCATGCAAGGTCTTGGTTAATATTTTCAAGAGTCAATCCATGCCAACCCTCCCTTTGTTTAAAATCAGAAAATTTATGGAAAAAGGGGATTGGGAACCCTTACCTGCTAGAATGGGGAAGAAGGAGATTACTCGAAATACCGAGCATAAGAGACCTTGAAAATCACTTTAATGGAAGGACCACTTCCTCTCTCAAGAACTCTCCTTTCCTTCTCTCTATTTTGTTCAGAAATCTTGTTAAAATGAAAGGGGGCAGGGGTTAAATGAAACTGGGGTCGGGTATATAATTTTAGAAAATTAAAAGATCGTATCGAATATGCGGTCAGGAATGCGATCGCATTCTTGACATGCGGTTCGCATATTGGACCGCAGAATGGCCCCCAGGTGGGCCAAATTCTGAAAACATTTTGCCCAGGTATGCGACCACTATGCGGTTTGCATACACGTTATGCGATCGCATAACACCCCTTCAGCTGGGCAGTGATCTGCACATGTATGCGGCCACTATGCGGTCCACATACACGTTATGCGATCGCATCGTGCGTCGCATAACACCCAATTTCTGGAAAAATTAAGTTCTTCCAATTCCCGGGGTACTTTTACAAAAATCAAGGTCCGATTTAAGAGTTTCCTCAGAGATAACAACTCGGGGACTTATTCGGGCATTATTTTAAGCAAGAAATTTTACGGGTCTTTACATTCTCCCCCCTTAAAAATCATTCGTCCTCGAATGAGGTTTTTGGGAATCATTTGATTTTTGAAAACATGATATGAAAACCTTCCCATTTACACTAACTCCGGTATTTTCAGAAAATTTCGCCAGAGTCTCCTTTGTATTTAGACCTATCCACCTGACAGAGTGCCCCCGAAACACATTTCCAAGCATCATTACACAAAATTTGTTATCCCTACAACTGGTATACCATTCATCACCTCAACACTTGCACATATCCAATTACCTTGACAAATACATATGGGTCATCCTCCTTTCATCACAATTTAGCATAAGACTCAATTAGTGGCACACAATTTGCACATAGCTTTGGGCCATTTCAGTGTGCCCCATACAGTTCAATCAGCTCAATAGATCATAGACAATTTTTCTAACCATTACCAATCTACACTACTATTAATCACTTACTTAGCACATTTGTTTCACCAACTTATTATTTGCTTTAAAGGTGACACACCACATAGTTAAAAACTTTGTATACAGTTTTAGCATGCATTGGGAAGTTACAACAATAAGGCAATTAGGAGAGGAAAGAAAAATAGGGTGCCTTGGCACGAGTCTGAGTAAATCATCAAATTGCCTTGGAACCATGATCCGCACGATCACTACTACACTTGCTCAAACAGATGGGGGTATTTTTCTTTCATTTCTTTCTCTGTTTCTCAGGTGGATTCCTTGACTCGTTGACTTCGCCACAACACTTTAACAGAAGCAATCTCTTTGTTTCTCAATCTACGAACCTGCCTATCAAGAATGGCAACCGGAACTTCTTAATATGACAATTCTTTACTAACCTCAATGGTCTCAACTGGCACGATGGCGGAAGGATCTCCAATTACCTTCTTCAACATAGATACGTGGAATACCGGGTGCACTAATGACATTTCAGGGGGCAATTCCAGCTTATACGCGACTTGTCCTATCCTTGGAGCGATTCGAAACGACCCGACATACCTGGGGCTCAATTTCCCTTTCTTTCCGAACCGCATGACTCCCTTCATGGGAGATACCTTCAAGAATACCCAATTATCTACTTGAAACTCTAAATCTCTACGATGAACATCCGCATAGGATTTCTGATGACTCTGAGCAGTTTTCATCCTTTCCTGAATGACTCTAACTTTTTCCATAGCTTGGTGCACAAGATCTGGCCCTATCAATTCTGCCTCACCAACCTCAAACCATACGATCGGAGATCTACATCTCTTTCCGTACAATGCCTCAAATGGGGCCATCTGAATACTAGCATGGAAGTTGTTATTGTAAGCAAATTCTACAAGCGGCAAGTGATCATCCCAGCTACCCTTGAAATCCAAAACACAAGACCGCAACATATCTTCAAGCGTCTGAATAGTCCGCTACGCTTGACCGTTCGTCTGTGGGTGGAAAGTTGTGCTGAGAATTACCTGAGTACCCAGACCTTGCTGAAATTTCCTCCAAAAGTTAGCTGTGAACTGGGCGTCTCCATCTGAGATAATAGAAACTGGAGTTCCATGAAGTCTGACTATTTCCTTGATATACAACTGAGCGTACTGTTTTGTAGTATCGGTGGACTTGACTGGCAAGAAGTGAGCTGATTTCGTGAGTCGATCCACTATCACCCAAATTGAGTCGAACTTGCGCTGAGTGCGAGGTAACCCTACCATGAAGTCCATGTTGATCATCTCCCATTTCCACATCGGTATTTCCATAAGCTGAGTCAGCCCACCGGGCCTATGATGCTCGGCCTTCACCGGCTGACAATTCGAACATCTAGACACCAAGTCCGCCACACCCCTCTTAATACCATTCCACCAATAAATCTCCTTGAGATCGTGATACATGTTCGTGGAACCTGGGTGAATAGAGTACTTGGAGTTATGAGCCTCTGCCATCACCCTCTCCCGGAGATTATCTACATTTGGAACACATATTCTCCCCTGACATCGCAAGACACCGTCATCATTGCCGAGTGAAAATGCTAAAGTCTTGTGATTTAAAATTGCTTCCCTCAATTGTGTTAATGTTGGGTCTCTGCATCGCTTTTCATTGACTTCTGTTACAAGCGAAGACTCCGCTCCATTTCTCACCACGACATTCCCCTTATCTGAGGTCGAAAGACAGACCCTAAGACTGGCCAACTGATGAACCTCTCGAGCCAAAGGCCTCTGACCGACCCCTAAATGTGCTAAGCTACCCATGGATTTCCGACTAAGAGCGTCGGCTACCACATTCGCCTTTCCTGGATGGTACAAAATATTCATATCATAATCTTTGAGCAACTCTAACCACCTTCGCTGCCTTAAATTCAACTCCTTCTGTTTGAATAGGTACTGAAGGCTCTTGTGGTCTGTGAACACGTCCACATAGAACCCATAAAGATAATACCGCCAAATTTTCAATGCAAACACAATCGTTGCGAGCTCCAAATCATGCGGCAGATAATTCTTCTCGTGATTCTTGAGCTGTCTTGAAGCATATGCTATAACTTTACCATGCTTCATCAACAAACACCCCAAACCAACTCTCGACGCATCACTATAAACCACGAATTCCTCTGAACCTTCTGGCAAGGTTAACACCGGTGCCGAAGTCAATCTCGACTTCAATTCTTGAAAACTCTTTTCGCAAGCATCAGACCACTGAAACTTAACTACTTTCTACGTCACCTTAGTCAATGGGGAGGCGAGAGTAGAGAATCCCTCCACAAATATCCGATAATACCCAGCTAGACCCAAGAAACTACGAATCTCTGTCGAGGTCGTTGGTCTAGGCCAATCTTTCACTGCTGCAATCTTTTGGGGATCAACTTGAATTCCTTACCTAGAGACTACATGACCCAAAAACGCGACCGATTATAACCAAAACTCACATTTCAAAAATTTAGCATACAGGCGGTGCTGATGAAGAGTCTGTAGAATTGACCTGAGGTGATTAGCATGATCTTCCTGACTTCGCGAATAAACAAGGATATCATCAATGAAAACTATCACGAAGGAGTCAAGAAACGACTTGAAAACCCGATTCATAAGATCCATAAAAGCTGCTGGGGCGTTGGTTAGCCCGAAAGACATTACCAGAAATTCAAAATGACCATAACGAGTCCTGAAGGTAGTCTTAGGAATATCCTGTGCCCTGATCTTTAACTAGTGGTACCTTGACAGTAAATCAATCTTCGAGAAGAACCTAGCACCTTGCAACTGATCGGAAAAATCATATATCCGAGGCAGTGGATATTTATTCTTGATGGTGACCTTGTTGAGTTGCCGATAATCAATACACATTCGAAGCGATCCATCTTTCTTTCTGACAAAAATAACCGGTTCGCCCCAAGGCGACATACTTGGATGAATGAAACCTCTTTCTAATAGATCTTTCAATTTCTTCTTTAACTCTCTCAATTCTGCTGGCGCCATTCTGTACGGTGGAATAGATATTGGGTGCGTATCTGAAAATACGTCAATCCCGAAATCAATCTCTCTATCTGGCGGAATCTCAGGTAACTCATCCGGAAACACTCCCAGAAACACATTCACAACCGGCACGGACTCGGGAGAAGGCACCTCTGAAGAGGTGTCCACAACCCGGACCAAATGATAGATGCATCCTTTCCTGATCATTTTGGAGGCCTTAAGATAGGAAATAAGCCTACCCCTTGGCACGACATCATTCCCTTTCCATTCAATGACGGGCTCGTTAGGAAATTCGCTCCTCATAATTCTGGTTCGGCAGTTGAGTTTAGCAAAGCACGAGTAAAGACAATCCATTCCCATGATAACATCAAAATCTAACATCTTTAATTCAATAAGACCGGTTGTGGTATCTTGACCACACACCGTGACAACACAATTCCTATAGACTCGCGCGGCCGTAATGGAATCACCAACCAGAGTCGATAGTGAGAACGACTCAAGAAGCTGGTCGGGTTTTATCCCGAAACTTGAAGCAATAAATGGAGTAACATATGACAAAGAGGACCACGGATCAATAAGAGCATAAACATTAAACATTTGCACAGAATACCTGTGACAACATCTGGAGAAGCCTCCGCACTCTGGCGACCACTCAAGGCATAGAACCGACTGGGTCCCCCTTGACCCCGTGCTCTACCCCTAGCTGCACCGCGCCTTGCTGGAGCTGGAGGGCTTGCTAAAGATGTAGCGGCTTAAGAACCGGACGGCTGAGCAGTGCCCCTACCCGTGCCCTGGCTTGGCGAACAATAATTCCACTAGGTATGACCTCTCACTCCGCATCTGAAGCATATCGGAATATCCAAGTAACATGGCTCAGGATGGGACCTCCCATACTTAGGGCATGGGGCCCTCCGCTGCTGCTGATACCTCAAACCAGAACGACCTGACTGGTGGAACCTCCTGCTATCTGAACCGGGCCCCAAGCGACCTCCCTGCTGATAACTGTGCCCTGATGGCGGCGCACTGGCTGAGGACTAAGCATAGGACTGAGATGGTCGTGATGACCCTCTCCCAAGGGCTGATCTCCCACCTCCAACCGAGTTCCCAGGGTTGCCGCCGACCGTGCCCTACTACTACTCTCCCTCTCTGACCTTATCTTCAATTTCCGTGCCTCCGTATCCTGGGAAAAACCCACAATCTTCCCGTAGTTTATATCTGAATGCAAAGTAGCTGTAGCATCCTCATTGACAACCAAGGGACCAAGGCCCCAAACAAACCGACGAACTCTGGCCTCCATAGTCGGCATCATGTGGGTAACATACTTTGACAAGCGCACAAACTCCATATGGTAATCCCACACACTCATGTGGACCTGCTTAAGGACCTCAAACTCTGCAGCACGGGCTGCCATAGTCTCGGTAGGAAAGAAATGAT
>ML285492.1:4843-64800 GCA_005239495.1 Nicotiana undulata
TATATATATATATATATAGAAGGAGAAATCTTTAAAACATAGTTCTTTCAAGATACGTGATTTTCAAATATACCTTCCCAATAAAAATGACTTTCAAATATCATTTTCTACAAGACGAATGCCTTTCAAATATACTTTTGAAATATAACTTTTCAATCATAATCTCCTTAAGATAAATCTACTGGAACTCAGTCCGTAACTCAGAATTTGTCATGCAGTACAGGGGGAAAGCTCCCGGAATACATTTGTAGTCCCAATTTAAATATGCAATGCAGTACAGGGGGAAAGCTCCCGGAATCTCATCTGTAGTCCCAATTTAAATATGCAATGTAGTACAAGGGGAAAGCTCCCAGAATCTCGTACATAGTCCCAATTTAAAATATGCAATGCAGTACAGGGGGAAAGCTCCCGGAATCTCGTCCGTAGTCCCAATTTAAAATATGCAATGCAGTACAGGGGGAAAGCTCCCGGAATCTCGTCCGTAGTCCCAATTTAAATATGCACTGCAGCCACTGAGGAAAACAACCAGAATGCGATAGAAACAACATACATTGCCACAATAGGCGCAAAAGCAACAAAGACAGAATGCAAGGTGCGATGAGTAAATCAATACAAAGACTTGAATAACAAGAATGGTAAAAACTCACTCATAAGAAGTAGCCACTGAAAGGAATGCCAGGCACAAAGAGAAACAGCATAACGAGGGGAAAACAAGGCAAACATAGCAACGATTCTATATATTCAAGTTCACAACCAAAGAAACCAAATCATCCCGCCAAGGGAAGCAGCTATAACCAATCTCACTTAGACAATTAGTTTCGCAGAATAAACTCAGCTTGAACAATTCTCAGTGATAGGCAACACACAGGAAATACCATCCACATGGATGATTATCGACTAAACCTAAGTAGCACTTAAGGGAAAATCATAGAAATCACAATGTACGACTCACGGACATGCTTGACACCAGCGTATAGATATTCCAATTACTTCTAAATAATTATAGGGCGAGATTATACTAGTTTTAGTCAAATAGGCAGTGTATGAAGGAAGGTATCGCATAACGGTAGGAAAGGCAAAGTCTTCATTTAAGTCAATTAAGATCAAATAAGAAACAAAGGAACACTAAGCAGGTAATTTCTAATTTGAGCATAAAGAGATGAAACTAGCAATTAGGAACTCAGATATGACAATTACAATTCATACACGGGGAATATAAGGACCTAAAAAATCCTAAAAGGGCAACCTATTTGCAACTAAGTTCGAGTACACACTCGTCACCTCGCATACGTGGGCTACAAACAACATAGAAGACTCGATCCTAAGGGGTAGTTCCACCACACAAGGTTAGGCAAGATACTTACCTCAAAGACGACAACCTGGTATTCTAAAATGAACTTCTCGGGCAAAAAGACTTCCGGACGGCTCAAATCTGAAATTCGCCCCTTAATAATGCTACGATGGTCCACCACACTAACTAAATTCCAATCTACAACAATGCAACACAATTGCACCAATATTAGCAAGATTTCTATACATTAAGTCATTTAGACATTTTATCAAACACCTAGTAGACATAAATCTTTAAATCTCATAACCACAGAATTAGTTCATCCAACTACCACCATTTTCCAACAACTTATCCCACCTTCATTTTTAAATAATTTATAACTTCCAACATCACGTGTATAATCATCCACCCACACCCAACCAACAAATTTCATCAAATAATCACCTCTCAATCTCTACAATAATTATGTATTTAAATTGGGAATTTATGGCTTCCGATCACTATACCAAGAGTTCCAATACTTAATTCATACTCATACTCCCATAATAAATCGATATATTTAAGTCTAAGGGTGTAGAATTACCTTTTGGAAGGAATCTTGCAAAATTCTCCTTTGAATTCTTGAAGAAATTTCTTGAAGATCTAAGGATTTGATGGTGGATTGAGTTAGGTTTAGGGTTGAATTGATGGAATGAAACACCAAATTAGTAGGGATTACTCACCTTGAAGATGGGAGGAGTTGGAGGGCTTGAGAGAGTGGAGAAGAGCTCGAAAACTCGCCCAAAATGAAGTGGGGAAACAACCCCCGAAGTCTTATATCAAAATAGGGTTGGGTTCCAAGAAAAAACCAGAATTTGCACAGCCGCGGCGCATGGGGCGCCGCGATAGTGTAATGTTTTGCCAGCGTTCAGTAATTTGGCCATAACTTCTTGTATGAGTGTCCAAATGACGAACAGTGTAAAGAGTTACAAACTAGACTTGATGATCTTTCATTTCATAGGTTGTGCATCACATAAGTAGTTATATATATGTAGATATGATTGTCCAAAGTTAGGTCTTATGCGTACTCATTTGAAACTTTAGTCTATCATGAAATTTCCAAACTTGACCTAGACTTAGGACTCTCCTTAGACCCCACAGCACTTATAATATGCCTCGTACACTTATTATCATATCCAATTGATATCGACCATATAAACAGTCCTCGTCGGCACACAAAATGATATAATTAGCATATATCGACTTTCTTAATAGTGCTTAAGTACTTTAAAAACGTTTCGGTGGTGTTACATTAGAGATTCAAGTGGAATTCTAATAGCTAAAGTGCATATGGCAAAGAATAGATTATTATCTCTGAATCTGAAGACAATTGATGCAAAGTGTTTGAAGGCTAATGTGCAAGATGAATCATGGTGTTGGCACATGCGATTTGGGCACTTGAATTTTCAAGCGCTCAAATCATTGGGAGAAAAGAACATGGTGCATGGGATACCATCAATCAACCACCCAAATCACTTGCGTGAAACTTGTCTTCTTGGAAAACATGGAAGGAGGAGTTTTCCAAATGGGGCCATGTCAAGATCAACTAAGTCGCTCCAGCTTGTTTACACTTATGTGTATGGACCAATCAATCCATCTTCCTTTTCTAAAGTAAATACTTTCTGCTTTACATTAATGACTTTAGCAAAAGGACTTGGATTTATTTCATGAACCAAAAATCTGATGTTTTTGGTGCTTTTAAAAATTTCAAACTACTTGTGAAAAAAGAAAGTGGCTATGAAATAAAAGTTTTAACATCCGATAGAGGAGGTGAATTCACTTCAAAACAATTTAAGGACTTTTGTCAATCTTATGAAATTCTTCGCCCTCTAACGGTACCTTATTCACCCCAACGAAATGGATTTGCAGAGAGAAAGAATCAAATGATTCTTAATATGGCTAAAAGTATATCCAAGGAATTTTGAGCCGAAGTTGTTTCTTGTGCAGTTTATTTGAACAACAGATCTCCAACAAGAAATGTTAGATATCAAACTCCTCAAGAAGCGTGGAGTGGAAGAAAGCCAAGTGTCAAACACTTGAGAATCTTTTGGAGCATATCATATGATCATGTGCCACAGCAAGGGAGAGCGAAGCTTGACGATCAAAGTGTCAAGCATGTGTTTGTTGGCTATGATACGAGTTCAAAAGGCTACAAACTATACAACCCAAACAACGGCAAAGTAGTGGTAAATTGTGATATTGAATTTGATGAAGAATTGGCATGGAATTGGGAAGCTTAAGAAGAAACTTCTACAAAATGGGCCACTTCAAATAGGTTCATTGATCCTGCCCAGAATATGATTAATCCAGCATGGGCTACATGAGCCCCTAGTGGTTTACCGGATAAATTGATAAGCCGGGCATTCCCGGCCTACCAAGCGAAACCAGTGGTTTCATTGTTATGACCAGCTAAGGCTAAAGTTCCATTAAAGAGCGTTTCTTCCATACTTTGGTGACGAAGAAGAACCAGAGATCGTGGAACCTGTGAAAAATGAAACTCCACATCATTCACCAACTAATTTTACATCTCCTTATTCTCAAGGAAGTTCAAATGAACCACAGCAAAGGACAAGGAGCATTCAAGAGCTCTATGATGGCACAAAAGAAGTTACTACTTTTGATTTTTTTTATATTGTCTCTTTGCTGACAAAGAACCAATGAACTTTGATGAAGTTGTTATAGACAAAAGGTGGAGAGAAGACATGTAGGAGGAGATCGAGTCAATAGAGAAGAACAACACTTGGGAGTTAAGAACTCTTCCCAAGGGTCATCGAGCAATAGGAGTGAAATGGGTATACATGACAAAGAAGAATGCCGATGGAGATGTAGAGAGATACAAGACACGACTTGTGGCTAAAGACTACAAGAAAAAGCAATGTGTTTCCAACAAGGAAGTATAGCTCAAATATGTGAAGTCTTATGATCAAGTTGCGGATATTTTTTCAAAGACGCTCAGGTTTGAAGATTTTCAAAGATTGAGATCGTGACTTCGAATGAAGAAGAAAAAACAAATTAAGGGAGAGATTTGTGGGACCAATCACAATAAATTAAAAATGAAAAGTGAAAACAAACAAGTTGCGCAATAACGGCGAAAACAAAAACTTGTAAAGTTGCAAGTTACAACAAGACCAAAACCAAATCAAGTCTGGATGATGCAATTTGCAAATTGCAAAATAATAAGCATTTTGATTGGATAAAAGTTTGGCAAGTTCTCCTATAAATAGGAGCTCAATCGTATCATTTAAGTACACCAAAATTAAAGAGAGAGAGATAGAGCAATAGAGCGTAAAGAGAGTAATCAACAATTTATAGTTTGTGAGATAAATAAAGTGGGAGTAATATCTTAGTGTGGTGTTTAAAATAAAAAGTGTTATTTGTTTTGAAGTTATAGTATTCTCTTGACACTACCAAGTTGTAATATCATAGTGGTATTATATTGCTCCCCTAGGGTATTGTATTTACCCCTGTTAAATGATTTGATGTCGTTGTTAATCTCTTATGTTATTGTTATTTACCGTGGATATTATTCATGGGCGGGATATTATTTTCCCAACACAAGTGCCATCCATAATGTTTGTCTAACTTACTGCATGGACTCACTTAGACTTTGATGTTGTAAAACTTTTTCTTCGTATTACTATGCTTGAGCATAACATTCAGTTATTTAAGTTGAAAGAAAGATTATAACGATCAGCTAATTTTTTTTTTGTTAAAAGCCAAACACCCAGGTTTTCATCCCCTGTGATATTGGGGGGTTTGGATGGCCCCTACCATGTCTATTATATAAACAAAAAGTGTACACTGAAAGGGACATAAACCTTACCTCATGAATACCTTTCTACCTTAAGAGAGGAAGAGTTTATGGGCAAAAATGCATATTAGACCATTTCCTCTCACTGTACACCAAATTAACTTACAAAATTTGGATTTTTCATATCTAATTCTAAAATAAGGAACCTTCCACGTATCCATGAAGAAAGGGCACTTGGTCGCCTTTGAAATCTGTATGAAATCAGTATGTGTGATGCCTTCGTTAGCTGTGGTGGCCGCTTTAGCGAACCAATCTGCAAATTGATTTGCTTCACGCAAGCAATGGTAAACTGATGCCCTGCAGATATCCAGAATATCCATTAATTTCTCGGTCTCTTGTTTTAGCTTGTTGTTGCTCAGATTTTTGGCCTGTTGTAACGACCCGGTCTGTCGTTACGTAAAAACTTGCATTATAATTGTTGTTATTGGCTTGTTATGGATTGGTTATACTGTATTTGATGTATTAGAGTTTATAGGCTTGAAATCGAATGGTTGTAGTGAGAGTTCAGTTAATTAGCCTTTAAAAATAGCCTTAAAATGGGAAAAGTCAACTAAGAGTTGACTTATTGGTAAACGACCTCGGAATGCGGATTTTATGGTTCAAATGGCTTCGTTAGGTTATTTGGGACTTAGGATTGTGTTCAGAATAATTTTGTGATATCCGGTGTAGAATTAGGCTTGAATTGGCGAAAGTTAGTTTTTGGTGATTTCCGGTCGGCAGTGGAAAATAGACTATCGGGTCGGAATGAAATTCCGACAGTTGGAACAGGTTCGTAATGTCATTTTGGATATGTCTGCAAAATTTCAGGTCAATCGGAGTTGTTTTGGATAGTTTCGGCATCATTGGTGGATTTTAGAAATATCAAAGTTTTTAGGCTTGAATCTGATGTGAATTTGGTGTTTTGATGTTAGTTTTGGTGTTTTGAGAGTGAAACTAAGTTTGAATGATCATATGTTATGTGTTGGTATAGTTGGATGGGGTCCCGGGGGGCTCGGGATTGATTTCGGATGGTTAACGGGAAGTTTGGAACTTGAAAATATGCAGCTTCAGCTGCTGGTGCTGGTGTAACCGCACCTACGGAAGTTTGACCGCAGGTGCGGGCAGAGGGTCGCAGGTGCGGAGAGGTCGCAGGAGCGGTTAGAGGACCGCAGGTGCAGAAGAGTCGCAGGTGCAGTTAAAGAACCGCAGGTGCGGTTAAGTGAGTCGCAGGTGCGGAAATACCTGGGAAAAATATATAAATTTAACCCTCCGCGACTTAAACCTTTTTTACACCATTGTTGTACGGACAGAGAGCTTTGGGGGAGATTTTTGAAGAGGAAAATCCTTGTTCTTCGTATAGGTAAGTGTTTTGATCATTAAAACTCGATTATGGATGATTATAGAGCATAAAACCAGTGTAAATTCATGGAAAATCAGTAGAAAAATTGAGTTTTAGGGCTTGAGATTATGAGACCTTTAGGGGTGGATTTGAGGGGTCAAACGAACTCCGATTTTGGTGTTCTTTATATGTACGGACTCGTGATAGGACGAAGAACACTTTTGTATAAAAATATCTGAGTTTTAGGACGCGGGCCCAGGGATTGGGTTTTGACCGGTTTCGGATTTTGGGTTAAATTTGATATCTTTCGATTGGAATTCGTTCCTTAAGCATATATTGATGATAAAAAAATCTGAACTTGGTAGATTTGGAGCATCCGGGAGTTGATTCGAAAGGCAAATGCATTGCGAAGTAATTTCGGGCTAGTTTGAGGTAAGTAATGTCTTTAAATCCTGTCTTGAGGGTATGAAACCCCGGACTATGCACCCTTTCACGGGTTTTGAAATGCAAAGATCGAAAATTTGGAGATATATTCCTTACTTAGGCGACTATTGAGTTGCGAAACGGCTTTTTAAAGCTTATTTCCAATAGTACTGTATATACTTGATATGATTTGGGTTGTAAGCCATGTTTGGGGCGTAGAGCCGACTTGTTTACCCCTTGGGGGATGTTTTACTATTATCCTCACTGATATGTTATGATTTTTACACTCAGTATTTTCCTGATAAATTGTTTTGACACTCAGAGTATTTTGATACTATTTATTGAAAAATGAAACACTATTTTTGGGTCGAGAACCCGGTATAATTATGGCCTGAAGGGAAAATTGAGAGTGTCTGACTGAGTGAGGCTGCTGGCCTATATTGTGAGGATGATGTGATATGAGTGAGGTTGTGGGCCTATATTGTGTGTGATTAATTCCATGTTGTGTCTTATTATAGCGCTTGGGCTGTAGGAGCCCCTCCGGAGTCTGTACACACCCCCAGCAAAAGAAGACTCCATAGTGTTGCCGAGTGTCGTCAAGAGGAGCAGCTCACCGTGAAGTCTGGACCAGGTAAATATCAGGGACGAACTCCGGACGGATACCTAGATGCACCAGCCTCAGAACCTGTACAATTAAGTACAGAAGCGATGCATGAGTACATAAACAATATGTACCCAGTAAGTATCCAGTCTAATATCGAAGAAGTCGTGACGAGAGGTCGACCTGACACTTACTAGGGTCAAAATAATATGCCTTAAATATAAGGCTAAGCAGGAATAGCAGTCATGAATAATAATAAAGACAGGAACATCAAATATTCTTTACAAATACCCTTAAGTGTCAAGTTCTCTAGCATACAAATTTCCTACTTTTCCTTTTTCATGATATTCAACATATACATAATCACAGAACACCAAACAACTATCAAACACATAACATGCCGTGGACGTACGGCTAATACGACGCGAAAATAAATGTGCACTACCGAAGGGTCGAACAGCTCGAACCATAAATGCATCTATTACACCGCTCACGAATTGAACATGCGACGCGGTTGACATAATAGTAGAGCTAACCCGCTCGCGAATCATACGTGCGACGCGGATACCCATATAGATACACATAATGAATAGGAATAAGGAAAACTCAATAGAGAATATACTTACAGAGAAGGATCCAACCATATAAATTTCATAATGTAACCTCCTAGATGTTCAATGAATAATTCATGGATATTGGACAACCTAAATTAACATTTAAGATTATAGATACGACACATAAAGCATGCTTGTGAATCCTAAACTCCCTGACATAATCATAATAGTAGCTACGCACGGACTCTCGTCACTTCGCGCGTGCGTAGCCCCCACAAATAAAGACATGCAATTATTTATATTCACCTATAGGGACAATTCCCTCTTACAAGGTTAGAAAGGAGACTTACCTCGTGTCAAGCCTACTTTCCGGGTCAAGAACGCGTCCGAAACTCCAAATTCGTCGTCCAAGGACTCGAAACTAGTCAAATATTACGTAAATAAATCAATATATACTCAAAAGTCTGAAATTTCCCTATTTTATTTTTTAAAATAAATCCACTAGGCATTGCCTAAGGCTGGTTTTATTTATTTATTTATGTATAAACGAAAATAAATAAAGTATCATGTTGTCCTACAAGGAGTAGGGCTGTATGAAATGAAAATACATAAATGCCTATTATCAACTTTGGGCTTATCATACCCAAAATTGATATCACATAAAGATATACTAAAAGCATTAGGTAGAGGCTTCCTACTATGTTACAAACTAGCCAAATTAGCTGAATATATAGTTCATGAATACGACAGCTCCTTTGATTCTTAGCCATATTGTTTGCATTGTCTAGCCACACTGCCTGCAAGAATGAACCATTAAAGGTTTGAACCATTAACTTGTTTCTAGTATGTATGCCACCAGTGCTCCATGTAATCCACCAGTGTTCCATGTTGATGAGTTGTTGTTGTGCCATTGCCCATAATTCCTTAACCCACGCCATTCTAACTGGTATTATGCAGTCTTCTATCCATGCTTGTGTGAGTGATATCCCTTTGTTCACCTAAATTATCCATGTTCCGCTTCCAAAAGAGACCTGCTGGGGAGCTGGACACTTCATCTTTGTGTCCATTTTCGTGTCTTGTACTGAGGTCCTTGCATGCTATGAGAGTCCATGCATTGTATATGAATAATGTACTAGAGATTTGTTCCATAAATGGGCCAAATTTCTCATAATGAATCTCCAGTACCAATGTTTGACAATGCATGGGCTAGCTTTTTTCCATGTTTGCCTTCTCATGCTTGTACTTGTCATCTTTCCTCCTTCAAGGGAATGAGCGCCTGGTGCTAATACCACCCAAAAAAGTTGTAATGAATGACAAGGCATGAGCACAATAACTTTTCCTGCAAAACAGAACACAAGGTTAGTGGAAAAATGATCAACACCATATCCTCCTCATGGACTTGATGATGTTGATCCTGCCAATTTTCCAACTCCCTTTACCTCTCCTTGCCTTCATATTCATCTTCCCCCTTACTGCCTTGCTACCTTGATTCTTAATTATGGGAATTGAAGTTTATCCCCATTCACTAACCTCCTACATTGACAATCAAGATGATAAAAAGAGTGACATTCTATGTATCCATTATCCAGTGCATAGTTTGCCAAATGGTCTGCCAATTGATTCTCTTCCCTATATATATGTGTTACTCTTCCATTGAAAATGCTCAAAATTTTCCTTATTTCTTCCACCTCCTCTTCAATAACCCAAGATGGCTTCCATACTCCCTCATCACCTTCTTGAGTAACAATGAATCCGTTTGTAACCATAAATTTGATATATCATTGTCCAAGTAGTACTTCAAAGCCTCTAGAATTGTTGTAGTTTTTGCATGTGTGTTTGTCACCTCCTATATTTCCTTTCCCATAGCAAATAGGAAATCACCAAATTCATCCCTCATACAAATTCCAATCGCACTCCTTCCTAGATTTCCCCTCGAGGCCCCGTCAGTATTGACTTTGGTCCACCCTTCCATAGGGAATTCCCATAGCACTTTGTTAATCTTCAGCTTAGGAGTAAAGTTTTCCATCATTCTCAAAATATCAATCCATCTATATGGAACATTGGCAATGCTTGGCTTCCTTACTTTAATGAGAGACTGAATTGTGGTGCAAATCTGGAAAACTACTCGATTTGTGGACACCACCTCTCCATGTTTGTAGTTATTTCTCCTCCTCCATAACTCCCATACTATGATACTAGGTAATGCTTGAAATATAGGCTTGAGTCTAGGAATTACCTCAACAGTCCAACACTTAACAATGGCTTGGTGTAAACTTAGTCCTTCTATATTCAATCCAGCATGGGGAAAAAAGTATGTCCACACCTTTGAAGCCGTGAAATATGTGAAAAATATATGAGCTACTGTCTCTTCCTTTGGAGCAACACAACACCAACACTTTGAAGGCATGAAATATCCCATTCTTCTTAGAGTATCATCTAGAGGAAACTTACCTTTCCATAACTTCCACCTGAAAAAGGAAATTTTAAAAGGTAATCCCCTTATCCACATGTTGGAATATGTAATAGATGGGTTCTTTCTTCTACGTAAATTTTCCCAAGCAGATTTCACCGAAAATTCACCCCTATTTTCCAATGTCCGCATTGGTTTGTCCAGCTCATTTGGCAACGTTTGGCATGCTACATTGTGCACAATATGTGAAGTCAATTCCTCCGGCAGTATCCCTCTAATCCTCTCCTCATCCCATACTCCATCAATCATTACATCATTCACATTGTGTACTTCTTCATCAACTATGAAATTTGTAGGTGTGACAAAGTAAAGAGATCCCAATCCTGTCCAATTGTCAAACCAAAAGAGGGATGATCCCATCTTTAGTTTCCAAACTATCAAGTGCTCCACAAGATCCCTGCGCTCCAACATTTTCCTCCACACATGTGACCCACGTCTACATGGAACTACAATGGCATTCAATTTCTTACAATATTTTTGGCTCATAAAAGAGCTCCACAAGGATGGCTTGGTTCTAAAGTTCCACCATAATTTACAAAATAAGGCCTTAGACATGTCATGTAAATATAGAAATCCTACACCTCCTTCTTCATAAGGCAAGCATAGATTATTCAATTATGCCCAATGTCTAGCTCTTCCATCAACTGAATTACTCCAATAAAACCTAGCAAATATCTTGTGAAGTTTATTAATAACATTGGCAGGTGGATTTACTGCAGACAGTAGATGCATGGGCATGCTCTGTAGAACACTGGTGATCAACATTGCCCTCCCTCCAATAGATAATAATCTTCCTTTCCAACCTTGCAATTTGTCAAGAATCTTATTGATTAATCCCTCATAATAATCCTGCTTTCTTCTTGTATAAAACGTTGGGCAGCCAAGGTATGTGAATGGGAAATCTTGCCTCCTAATTCCAGTAATTCTCTTAATCTTCTCCACAACTTCATCACTTGTTGAGTGGTGTACATACACAGCAAATATTTCTTTGATGATCAATTGTCTAGAAGCAATTTCATAAGCATTCAAAACCTCCATAATTAATCTCAATGATGTTGCATCTGAGGAGGAGAATATAATAGTGTCATCTGCATATGCCAGGTGGTTGATTTTAGGGCTTCACTTGGGCAATCCAAAACCACAAAAATACAAGTTCAAATGGAGTGCATTCAGCCTTCTAGATAATACCTCTGCAACTAGAATAAATAAGGTAGGAGATAATGGATCTCCTTGCTTCACACCCCTAGTTGATTTGAAAAAACCATGTGGTTGACCATTAACAAGGACAAAATACCAATTATTGGATACAATTGGTACTAACTTTCACTTTGTACATTTTAGTCCCTAGACTCTCTACATACTCATATATCACCCTGGTTCAATACTCCCCCTCAAGCTGGAGGGTAGAAAATTGGTCTTCACTCCAAGCTTACTGAGCAAATGATAGTGTTGTGCTCGACTGAGTCCTTTTGTCAACAAGTCTGTTGTCTGCTCCTTTGTATTTACATGCATAATCTTGATGATCCCAGCCTTTATTTTATCCCTAATGAAGTGACAATCAATGTCTATATGCTTTGTTCGTTCATGAAAGATGGGATTTGCTACGATTTGAATTGCTGCCTTACTATCACAAAATAGAGTCACTGGCAGTTGTAGTTTGACATCCAATTCACCAAACAGACCAATGAGCCACACAATTTCTGCTGCAGTTGAAGCCATGCTTTTAAATTCAGCTTTTGCTGAGCTTTTTGCGACAGTTTCCCTGCTTCTTCGATTTCCAAGAGATTAATGCATCCCCATAGAACGCGGAATCGCCAGTGATTGACCTTCTAGTTTGGATACATGCCCCCCAATCAGCATCACAGTATGCCTTCAAAGTACCATCTCCTGATGAGGGCAATAACAATCCCTGTCCTAGTGCACTTTTGATGTATCTAACCACCTTTCTTGATGCATCTAGATGAGACTGCTTGGGAGCATGCATGTACTGACTCAGAGTTTGAACCGCAAATGAAATGTCCGTCCTAGTCATTGACTGATATTGTCACGACCCAAATTGCCAACCTTTAGGGATCGTGATGGCGCCTAACACCACACTTGCTAGGCAAGCCAATGTTAGATTTCGTTTAACAATATTTCCACTATTCTAGTACTGAAACATGAATAACAACGGAAATAAATGAATTTAAACCACTTGTCATAACTTTCATCACTTCCCAACGCAAACTGAGTTATCATAACTCTCTCAATCTCATTAGCCAAACTTCCAATAATCTCAAAATACGAATAAAATGTAATAACAATAATTCCTTAGGCGAAATGAATTACGAATTAACTGAAAAATAAACTCTATGACTACCCCCAGGGTCTGGTGTCACTAATCCACAAACAACTAAGAATACTACATAGAATGTCTGAAAGAAAGTAGCGAACTGTTTGAACAAATGTAAAACAGTGTATGTATCATAGATGGGAAGATTCTCAGATATCTGCGAACGCCGGCAGATGTACCTCGTGTCTCCAAACGTGAACAATTGGTCAACTCAAATCTGTTACTGCTGGAACGCGTCGGGACCTGTGCAAAAAGAGCAGAGAGTGTAGCATCAGTACAACCGACCCCATGTACTGAGTAAGTGCCGAGCCTAACCCCGGCGAAGTAGTGACGAGCCTAGGTCGGGCTTCAAATATATCTAAATTCTATGACAACAATAAATAAAATAACTGGAAGATAACTAGACCGGAAAATAATAGAAACTGCAATGAAATGAAATACTCATCTATAACCAATTTTCTCAACAACTTTTCCACACTTCCGTTCTTTCACTTGAAGTAAAACAATATTTCAAAATTTAAAGAATAATAAAATCTTTGTCTAGCCTTTTCACACTTTTACTTTCTCTTTTCATTAAACATCAATAACAATATCAATATCGCTGTAAATATAAACATTCTCCCTTATTTCTCATTGTTGCGGTGTGCAACCCGCTCCCACCTGTCCTCCCTTATTACTCTGCCCTAACATATCTCCCTTATTTCTCATATTGCGGCGTGCAATCCGATTCCACCTGTCCTCCCTTATTGCTCCTTGTTGCGGCGTGCAACCCGCTCCCACCAGACATATTATATCACATGAATTTCGTAATTTCACAAGTCAGGCCAAGCCTATCACAATGCTTTCTTTTCAATACATATAACTGACAATTTTGTTATCTCATAACTTTAACAATGCCTCGAAATCAGGAAACCAACGATAATATCACAGTATAAACATTTATTCCATAACCAGAATCAATTACCAAGTACCTCAACCAGATGTATATCACAAAGGAGCCAATTCAATAATCCATACTCTTTCCAACAAATATAAAGATGACCAATAACAACCCAACAAGTCAAATAGCCAACTAAACAGAGTAAACATAGAGCAGTTAAAACAATAAGCAACGAAGTGGGGCAACGGGGAAAAGGAGCATGCTTAACAGAGACTTGGGTGATGCATAGATACTCGTCACCATACCTATACATCACACCCATTCAATACACATAACACACAAGGGGGAGTCCTATTCCCTCAAGCTAAGGCTAGGCCAAACACTTACCTCGAATGCCAAAAACTCAATTCACGCCTCAATCACTGCCTTACCCCTTGATTTCAACACCAATACGCTAGTATCTAATCACAAGTTACTTAACTATATCAATAAATGCTAATTGAATGAAGTCTAATGCATGGAAAAGAGTTTTCTAGAGTTTTCCCCAAAATTCAAAAATTTACATCGGGCCCGCTTGGTCCAAATCCGAAGTTCGGACCAAAATCCGATTACCCATTCACCCCCGAGCCCGGGTGTATGATTGGTTTTGGAATCCGACCCCAATTGAGGTCTAAATTCCCAAATTTTCAAGTTCTTAGGTTTTTCCCAAAATTCCCAATTTTCCTATGAAAAATCATTGATTCTAAGATGAAATCTTGTAGTAGGATGTTAAGGAATGAAGAAAAGTAGTTAGAAATCACTTACAATTGATTTGGAGAATAAAGGGTCTTTTGAAAATCGCCTCTAGTGTTTTAGGGTTTTTGAAAAGTGAAAAATAGCTGAAAAATACGTTATATATAGGTATCCCTTACCAGGCCCCCACCGCGATCCGCGGAAAATCGACCGCGGCCGCGAAGGCCTTATAACAGGCCCTCTGAAGATTGGCCACCGCGGTTCGCGATAAAGCGACTGCGACCGCGAAGGGATCACCGCGGTCCGCGGAAAAACGACTGCGGTCGCGCTCCCAGGTTCAGAGACCTGTTACTGCATGTTCACTCAGTGATTTTTCAACTCTAAGGTACCCCCGAAACCTACCCAAAACTGTCACGGGCCCTCGTAACTTCAAACAAACATTTACACAACCTCGGGAACACATTACGGACTTATTCAAGTATTCAAAACACTAAATCATCATCATAAATATTGAATTACACTTCAAATCACATAAAAACTTCTCAACCTAACATTTTCCCACCTTCAGTTCGAATTTCATCAATTTCAAGGTTGTTTCTCACCAGATTTATTAGATACACATTTCTCAACATATTGGATTCATCCTGGCTTCGAAACCATGATACGAGCCTCAATCACACAAGTTTCCATCATACTTTATTTTCACAACCTTTATATTTTTCAGAAACCATTTTTATTAAAATTTCATTATTTCATCAGTCTTTTTCACATAAAGGCTTCCCGGCTACGCGCCCGGGCTGCGCTACACAACATGGTGAGATAAGAAGGAGGCTTTCACGGCCTCGACACACAAATTTAGATAAATTATACGGGATGAATTTTCGGGTCGTCACAATCTCCACCTCTAAAACAAACGTTCATCCTCGAACGGACATAGAGATATACCTGGATCGGGGAAAAGAAGGGGATATCGATCCCGCATATCGGACTCGGATTCCCAAGTCGCTGCCTCAACAAGCTGACCCCTCCACTGAACACGAACTGAAGGAAAATTCTTCGTTCTCAACTGACGAACCTGCCGGTCCAAAATAGCTACCGGCTCTTCCTCATAAGACAAGTCTTTGTCCAACTAGACAGAGCTAAAATCTAACACATGGGACGGGTCACCATGATATTTCCGGAGCATTGACACATGAAATACCGGATGAACTGAGGATAACCCTGGAGGTAATGCAAGCATGTATGTTACCTCCCCCGCCTTCTCAAGAATCTCAAACGGCCCAATATACCTAGGGCTCAGATTGCCTTTCTTCCCAAATCTCATCACACCCTCCATGGGCGACACATGAAGCAATACTCTATCTCCAGTCATAAATGCTACATCACAAACTCTACGATCGGCATAACTCTTTTGCCTAGAATGGGTTGCACGAAGTCTCTCCTGAATAATTTTGACCTTATCTAAGGCCTCCTGAACTAAATGTGTACCCAACAATCGAGCCTCTCCTGGCTCAAACCATCCAACTGGCGATCTGCACCGCCTACCATATAATGCTTCATAAGGAGCCATTTGAATGCTCGACTGATAACTATTATTATAAGCAAATTCCGCTAACGGCAAGAATCGATCACATGCACCTCCAAAATCAATAACACAAGCGCGGAGCATGTCCTCCAATATTTGAATGGTACGCTCAGACTTCCCATTAGTCTGAGGGTAAAATGATGTGCTGAGATCTATCTGGGTACCCAACTCATTATGCAATGTTCTCCAGAAACGCGAGGTGAACTGAGGACCTCGATCTGATATAATGGATACCGGCACACCGTGCAACCGGACTATCTCCTGAATATACAACTCAGCTAACCGCTCTGAAGTATAAGTATTACCCACTGGGATGAAGTGTGTTTTCTTAGTCAGTCTATCTACAATAACCCAAACCGAATCAAACTTCCTCTGGGTCCGTGGGAGCCCAAGAACGAAGTCCATAGTAATACGCTCCCACTTCCACTCAGGAATCTTTATCTGCTGAAGTAGACCACCAGGTCTTTGATGTTCATATTTTACTTGCTGACAATTTAAACAACGAGCTACATAAGCCACAATGTCCTTTTTCATCCTTCTCCACCAATAATGTTGTTTCAAGTCTTGGTACATTTTCCCTGCACCTGGGTGAATAGAATACTTGGAACTGTGAGCCTCCTCAAGGATCAACTCACGGATACCATCAACATTAGGCACACAAAGCCTACCTTGCATCCATAAAATACCATCGTTTCCAATTGTAACTTGCTTGGCATCGCCGTGCCAAACCTTGTCTCTAAGGACTGCCAAATGTCGATCATCATCTTGCCGCTCTCGGATACGATCAATTAGTAAAGACCGAGCGGCAATACAAGCTAGAACGCTGCTGGGAGAAATATCTAACCTCACGAACTGATTTGACAAAGTCTGAATATCTGAAGCCAACAGTCTCTCGCCGACCGGAATATATGCAAGACTGACCATACTCACTGCCCTCCTACTCAATGCATCGGCCACAACAATGGCCTTCCCCGGGTGATACAATATAGTGAAATCATCATCTTTTAACAACTCTAACCACCTCCGCTGCCTCAAATTTAGATCTTTCTATTTGAATAAGTACTGGAGGCTATGATGGTCAGTAAAAATTTCACACGGCACACCATAAAGATAGTGCCTCCAAATTTTCAAAGAATGCACAATAGCTGCCAATTCCAAATCATAAACTGGGTAATTCTTCTCATGGATTTTCAACTGACGAGATGCATACGCAATCACCCTGCCGTCCTGCATCAACACTGCTCCGAGACCAACTCTAGAAGCATCACAATACACCGTGAAAGAACTAGAATCTGATGGTAACACCAACACAGGTGCTGAAGTCAAGGTTGTCTTGAGCCTTTGGAAGCTCACCTCGCACTCATCTGACCACTTGAATGGAGCATTTTTCTGAGTTAATTTAGTCATTGGGCTGCTATGGATGAAAACCCCTCCACAAAACGATGGTAGTAACCGGCCAAACCCAAGAAACTCCTGATCTCTGTGGTTGTGGTGGGTCTAGGCCAGTTCTTGACTGCCTCTACTTTCTTAGGATCGACATGAATACCATTTGCTGATACGATGTGACCCAAAAACGCTACTGAATCTAACCGGAACTCACATTTAGAAAACTTAGCACACAACTAATTATATCTCAAAGTCTGGAGTGCTATACGGAGATGCTGCTCATGCTCTTCCCGACTGCGGGAGTATATAAGAATATCATCAATGAACACAATTACATAAGAGTCCAGATGCGGCTTGAAAACCTGATTCATTAAGTCCATAAAGGCTGCTGGAGCATTAGTCAGCCCAAAAGACATAACCAAAATTTCATAGTGCCCATACCTCGTACGAAAAGTTGTCTTAGGGATATCGGAAGCCCTAATCTTCAGTTGATGGTAGCCTGACCTCAAGTTGATTTTTGAAAACACTCTAGCACCCTGAAGCTGGTCAAATAGGTCGTCAATCCTAGGCAATGTATATTTATTCTTGATAGTAACTTTATTTAGCTGCCTGTAGTCTATGCACATTCTCATTGATCCATCCTTTTTCTTTACAAATAAAACTGGTGCACCCCAAGGCGATACACTGGGTATTATGAAACCCTTATTTAACAAATCTTGCAACTGTTCTTTTAACTCTTTCAATTCTGGTGGCGCCACACGATATGGAGGAATGGAAATGGGTTGAGTACCCGGAGCCACATCAATACAAAAATCAATGTCTCTGTCGGGCGGCATACTCGGCAGATCTGAAGGGAACACCTCAGGAAATTCACGCACGATAGGAACTGACTCTATAGAAGAAATCTCAACATCAGAATCACGAATGTGAGACAAATAAGCTAAATACCCCTTTTCCAACATGCGATGAGCCTTAGCATATGAAATTACTCGGCTGGGAGAACGACTAGGAATTCCTTTATATTCTAATCTAGGAAATCCCGGTAATGCTAAAGTAACGGTTTTGGCATGACAGTCTAAAATGGCATAATAGGGTGACAACCAATCCATACCTAATATGATATCAAAGTCGACCATGTCTAGAAGTAAGAGATCAAAACTAGTTTCAAGACCCTTAATGACTACCCCACACGAACGATATACTCGATCTACCACAATAGCATCCCCCACTGGTATAGACACATAAACAGGAACACTCAAGGGATCGCGGGGCACATTCAAATACAAGGCAAAATAGGATGAAACGTACGAGTACGTAGACCCCGGATCAAACAAAACAAAAGCAGCTCTATCACAAACTGAGATGATACCTGTAATGACAGCGTCGGAAGATTCTGCCTCGGGCCTGGCTGGAAAAGCATAAAGTCGGGGCTGAGCCCCACCACCCTGAACAACACCTCTGGGAGGACCTCCACCTCTAGCAGGTTGTCCTCCATCTCTAACATATTGGCCTCTACCCCTGACTGCCTGAACCCTACCTCTTGTTGGCTGGGCAGGTGGTGCTGCAACTGGTGTCGGAACTATGGCACGAGAACCCTGGTATTGATGCTGACTACCCAAAAGTCTCAGACAAACTCTACGAACATGCCCATATTCGCCACACTCAAAAACATCCCTCCTGATACGAGGACTGACCTTGACGAACCCGGCTGCCCACGATAATAATTCTGCAGGGGAGGTGCTCTAATAAGAGCTGAAGGAGCACTGTAGGCTGACTGAGCAGAATGAGGTACATAAGAACCACGACCCCCAGAATTACCATGTGAAACTTGTAGTGTTGAATGGAATGGCCTGGACGAATGACCTCTGCTAAATGGAGTCCCACCTCTATATGAGGCACCACTGAAAACACCGTTTTGACGAGGTCTCTTGTCTGACCCCTGACCTCCTACCCCAAGAACTGACTCAACCCTCCTAGCTATGTTAGCCGCATCTTGAAGAGAAATCTCAGACCCTGTCTCCTTGGCCATCTGCAACCTGATGGGTTGAGCAAGGACATCAATAAACCGTCTGACGTTCTCCCTCTCTGTGGGAAATATAAGAGTAGCATGCATAGCCAGATCCACAAAACGAGTCTCGTACTGAGTCACAGTCATACTACCCTGTTGTAGTTGCTCAAACTGACGACGCTTATCCTCTCGAGTAGTGAAAGGTAAGAACTTTTCCAAGAAGAGATGAGAGAACTGATCCCAAGTCAAAGCAAGTGATCCAGCTGGCTTAGTCAACAAATAATCCTTCCACCATTTCTTGGCGGAACCAGTCATCTGAAAAGCTACAAAGTCGACCCCATTGGTCTCTAGAATACCCATATTACTCAACACCTCATGACATCTATCGAGATATTCATGTGGATCCTCCGAAGTATCACCACTAAAATGGATAGGATATAGCTTGATGAACCTATCAAGTCTCCACAAAGCATCTGACGACATGGTTGCCCCATTAGCGGGCGGCACTGCTGTAACTGGCTGAATTACCCCAACGGCATCAATCACTGGAGTCTGAACTTGCGGAGTAGTCTGAACTGGGGTATGAGTAGTAGGACTCGGGACTCCTCCTCCAGCCTGAGATATGGCTGCTGCACTAGGAAAGGTACCCGTCTGGGCCACACACTCCATAAGGCCCACTAAACGGACCCGAGCATCCTGAAGGACTGGGGTATGAATAAACCCCTCGGGAACCTGAGTTGGCCCGGCTGGAACAGTCTGAGCCGGAATCCTCTGATCGATCTCAATCTGGGGTCCCTCAGCTGTGGCTGCTGCCTGGGCAACGGGCTGAGTTCTGCCCCTGCCTCAGCCTCTGCCCCTGGTAGGAGCTGCTGCTGCTGGAAGTCCAGAATTCTAGTTAGCGGAAGATGAGGCACGTGTTCTCGCCATCTACGAGAGAGCAGAAGAATTCGAATCAGTATTAGAGATGAAAGAATCGCACGATAGAGTAGAAATAAAAATGGAGTTATTTCCTAACTCAATAGCTTCTGAGAGATAAGTACAGACGTCTCTGTACCGATCCTTCAGACTCTACCAAACTCGTTTGTGGATTGTGAGACCTAAGTAAACCTAGGGCTCTGATACCAACTTGTCACGACCCAAATTACCAACCTTTAGAGATCATGATGGCACCTAACACCACACTTGCTAGGCAAGCCAATGTTAGATTCCGTTTAACAATATTTCCACTATTCTAGTACTGAAACATGAATAATAACGGAAATAAATGAATTTAAACCACTTGTCATAACTTTCATCACTTCCCAACGCAAACTGAGTTATCATAATTCCCACAATCTTATTAGCCAAACTTCCAATACTCTCACAATACGAATAAAATGTAATAATAATAACTCCTTAGGCGAAATGAATTACAAATTAACTTAAAAATAAACTCTATGACTACCCCCAGGGTCTAGTGTCACTATCCACAAACAACTAAAAATACTACACAGAATGTTTGAAAGAAAGTAGCAAACTGTTTGAACAAATGTAAAACAGTGTATGTATCATAGATGAGAAGACTCTCGGATATCTGCGAACGCCGGCAGATGTACCTCGTGTCTCCAAACGTGAACAGGTGGTCAACTCAAATTTGTTACTGCTGGAACGCGTTGGAACCTACGCAAAAAGAGCACAGAGTGTAGCATCAGTACAACCGACCCCATGTACTGAGTAAGAGCCGAGCCTAACCCCGGCGAAGTAGTGACGAGGCTAGGTCGGGCTTCAACAATATCTAAAGTATGTGACAACAATAAATAATAAAACTGGAAGATAACTAGACAGGAAAATAATAGAAACTGCAATGAAATGAAATACTCAACTATAACCAATTTTCTCAACAACTTTTCCACACTTCCGTTCTTTCACTTGAACTAAAACAATATTTCGAAATTTAAAGAATAATAAAATCTCTGTCTAGCCTTTTCACACTTTTACTTTCTCTTTTCATTAAACATCAATAAAAATATCAATATCGTTGTAAATATAAACATTCTCCCTTATTTCTTCTTGTTGCGGCGTGCAACCCGCTCCCACATGTCCTCTTTTATTACTCTGCCCTAACATATCTCCCTTATTTCTCTTGTTGCGGCGTGCAAACCGATCCCACATGTCCTCCCTTATTGCTCCTTGTTGCGACGTGCAACCTGCTCCCACCAGACATATCATATCACATGAATTTCGTAATTTCACAATTCAGGCCAAGCCTATCACAATGCTTTATTTTCAATAAATATAACTGACAATTTCGTTATCTAATAACTTTAACAATGCCTCAAAATCAGGAAACCAACGATAATATCACAGTATAAAGGTTTATTCCATAACCATAATCAATTACCAAGTACCTCAACCAGATGTATATCACAAAGGAGCCAATCAATAGTCCATACTCTTTCCAACAAATATAAAGATGACCAATAACAACTCAACAAGTCAAATAGCCAATTAAATAGAGTAAACATAGAGCAGTTAAGACAATAAGCAACGAAGTGATGCATAGGTACTCGTCACCACACCTATACATCACACCCATTCAATACACATAACACACAAGGGGGAGTCCTATTCCCTCAAGCTAAGGTTAGGCCAAACACTTACCTCGAATGCCAGAAACTCAATTCATGCCTCAATCACTGCCTTACCCCTTGATTTCAACACCAATACGCTCGTATCTAATCACAAGTTATTTAACTATATCAATAAATGCTAATTGAATGAAGTCTAATGCATGGAAAAGAGTTTTCTAGAGTTTTCCCCAAAATTCAAAATTTGACACCGGGCCCGCTTGGTCCAAATCCGAAGTTCGGACCAAAACCCGATTACCCATTCACCCCCGAGCTTGGGTGTTTGATTGGTTTTGGAATCCGACCCCCATTGAGGTCAAAATTCCCAAATTTTCATGTTCTTAGGTGTTTCCCAAAATTCCTAATTTTCCTATGAAATATCTTTGATTCTAAGATGAAATCTTGTAGTAGGATTTTAAGGAATGAAGAAAAGTAGTTAGAAATCACTTACAATTGATTTGGAGAAGAAAGGGTCTTTTGAAAATCGCCTCTAGTGTTTTAGGGTTTTTGAAAAGTGAAAAATAGCTGAAAAATACGTTATATATAGGTATCCTTTCCCAGGCCCCCACCGCGGTCCGTGGAAAATCGACCGCGGCCGCGAAGGCCTTATAACAGGCCCTCTGAAGATTGGCCACCGAGGTCCGGGATAAAGCGACCACGACCGCGAAGGGATCACCGCGGCCGCGCTCCCAGGTTCAATGACCTGTTACTGCATATTCACTAAGTGATTTTTCAACTCTAAGGTACCACGAAACCTACCCAAAACTGTCCCGGTCCCTCATAACTTCAAACAAACGTTTACACATTACGGACTTATTCAAGTGAACATAAATATTACAGACATTACGGACTTATTCAAGTATTCAAAACACTGAATCATCATCATAAATATTGAATTACACTTCAAATCTCATAACCTCGGGAACACATTACGGACTTATTCAAGTATTCAAAACACTGAATCATCATCATAAATATTGAATTACACTTCAAATCTCATAACCTCGGGAACACATTACGGACTTATTCAAGTATTCAAAACACTGAATCATCATCATAAATATTGAATTACACTTCAAATCTCATAACCTCGGGAACACATTACGGACTTATTCAAGTATTCAAAACACTGAATCATCATCATAAATATTGAATTACACTTCAAATCACATAAAAAACTTCTCAACTCAACATTTTCCCACCTTCAGTTTGAATTTCATCAATTTCAAGGTTGTTTCTCACCAGATTTCCTAGATACACATTTCTCAACATATTGGATTCATCCTGCTTCGAAACCATGATACGAGCCTCAATCACACAAGTTTCCATCATATTTTATTTTCACAACCTTTATATTTTTCAGAAACTATTTTTATTAAAATTTCATTATTTCATCAGTCTTTTTCACATAAAGGCTTCCCGGCTATGCGCCCGAGCTGCGCTACACAACATGGTGAGATACGAAGGAGGCTTTCACGGCCTCGACACACAAATTTAGATAAATTATACGGGATGAATTTTCGGGTCGTCACAGATATCTACATCACCTGCAATAATTCCTTTCTCGACAATAGTGTTATTTTCATTAAATATGACATTTACTGATTCTTCTACATATAAAGTACGTTTATTATAAACTCTAATAGATCTACTGTTAATGGAATAACCTATAAAAATACCTTCATCACTTCTTGGATCAAATTTTCAAAGCTTGTCCTTAGCATTGTTGTGGATGAAACATTTGTTGCCAAAAGGATGGAAATAACCTATGTTTGGTAGCTTACCTTTCCATAGTTCATATAGAGTCTTCTTAAAGATTGGTCTTATAAGACATCTGTTGATAATGTGGCAGGTTGTGCTTACTTCTTCTGCCCAAATGTGATTTGGCAAGGAATATTCTAATATCATAGTTTTGGCCATATGTTGTAGAGTTCTATTTTTTCGCTTAACTACTCCATTCTGTTGAGGTGATCTTGGAGAAGAGAAGTAGTGAGTGTATCCTTGATCATTGCAAAAATCTTTAAATGCTCTGCTTTCAAATTCTCCTCCATTATCACATTGAATAGTTGTAATAAGATACCCTTTTTCTCTTTCAACTTTCTTATAGAAAATGTCAAAGTTTTTCAAAGCTTCATCTTTGTGAGATAGAAAAATCACCCATGTAGAACATGAGTACTCATCAACAATAACAAAAGCATATCGTTTTCCTCCTATACTAGCATGTTCAGGTGGGTCCAAACAAATCCATATGAAGCAATTGTAACGGTTTTGAGGTACACATAATGTCTTTGTTTTTGAAAGAGTTTCTGGTTTGTTTACCAAACAAATACATGATTTCTAGAAAAGTTGAGTTTAGGGAGACCAATAACTCAATCATGCTTGGAGTTTCTCAATAAGATTCATGTTTGCATGACAAAGTTTCATATGTCACGACCATGGATCATCAGATATAGATGCTAAGGAGATGTGACTATCTAGATTTTCAAAACCATCAAGAACATAAACATTTCCATACCTTTTTCCTAGGAGGATTATTTTACCTTTCTCATATTCAATGGCATATCATGTTTTCTTGAATTTAACATCGTGCCCTAAATCACATAGCTGGCTTATACTTAGGAGATTATAGTTGAGTCCGTCTACAAGATACACTTCAGTAATATCACAATTGTTATTGAATGAAACTGTGTCAGTGCCAACTATCTTTCCTTTTGAATCATTGCCAAATTTGACACTTCCTCTATTTATCTTTGTAACTTCCTTGAACAGTTTTTTCTCACCTGTCATGTGACTGGAACACTCACTATCTAAGTACCATTTTCCTTTGCGGCTTTTCCTGTGGTGTTCCTGCAAAACAGCATTATCACTTTTTTTAGGTACCCAAGCTGGCTTGGGTCCTTTTTGGTTAGTTCTACTAAGATTAGGGTTGTTTTTGGGTTTTCAAATCCATCCTGAAACATTAGATTTACGAAATCGATAGAAAGAATATTTATGTCCACTTTTATTACAGTAGTGACACCTAGGGGCTGACCCATTTTTTGATCTTCCACTCGTGTTAGTACTTGTGGACTCAGTTCTAGCTGGTCTTTTTTCAGTTGACTTGTAAGTCGCATGGTTAGACTTGACAGAATTATGATTGGTGGACTTGCGCATTCCTTTAAGTTGCATTTGTAATTCCTGAACTTCCTTCTTGAAGTACCTCCTTCTCAATTTCACATACCTCAAGCTTGAGTTCCCAGTCTTTCTTTTCCTTATTGAGTCTCCTTCGTTCATTCATCATTTTTTAGACTCTTTTAGAGTAAGGTCAAGAATATCCTGCAATTCATTATATATATCACAATTATAAGATCTTACCTCGCTTATTTCACCTCGTGTCATGAAACAATTTTCATTATCATCTTTGCATTCGTCGCCTAATGCATCTTCATTGGTCCAGTAGCCGGAGAGTTAGTTCATGTCATTTTCAAGGATTGTCATGAAGCATAGATTTGCGATATCCTCGTGTTCCTAATTATCTTCATCACTCCAGCTTCCAAAAGATTTGTTTTTATTAAATCCTCTAGAAACCTTTCTTTTAAGATCTGGGCATTTAGCTTGAACATGCCCATATCTTCCACACTCATAACACTTTCCATCATCCTTAACCTGTTCATTATATTGCTTGGTTCGCCTGTGTGGCATCCTACCTCTTCTTGTGTTTCTTTATGTTCTCATTAAGCCATCTATATTCCTTGATACCATGGCAATCTCTTCTTCAAGAGCTTCTGGATCGTCATCAATATTATTTTCTGTCCTTTAGTTGTAGCTTTGAAAGCAATTGTTTTCTTCTTTTCTTCCTGGTTTGTTTTCTTGAGGTGAGTTTTCTCGAATTCTATAACATCTCCTCGAAGGTCATCATATGAATGTTTATTTAGATCTTGTGATTCGAGTGCAACTACTTTCGTCTGCCAAGTTGTAGGTAGGCTCCTCAAAATTTTCCGAACTTGATCACTACTTGAGTATGGTTTACCAAAAGCTTTTAGATCGCTAATGATTTTGTTGAACCTTGCAAACATTTCTTCAATGGATTCTCCTTATTTCATCTGGAAGAGTTCATAGTCATGAACCAACGTGTTGATGTGAATTTCTTTCACTTTATTCGTTCCTTCATAAGTAACTTCCAATTTATCTCACATTTCTTTGGTTGTATCGCAACTTGAGATTTTCTCATATTCCTCTCCACTTATAGCATTAGAGTAAGTTTCGTGCTTTAGCATTGACTTGAACAACTACCATTTGCTCGTATGTGTACTCATTTGTATCTTCTGGATCAGCAGGTGGTTGAGCAGTTGCTGGTAGTGGATAGTTCTCCTTTTTGATAACTCGTCATATTTTGACATCATAGGATTTTGCATATATTTCCCTACACACTTTTCAGTGACAAAAGTGTTGTCCATTGAAATATGGTGGCCTAACTTGCAATGTTCCTTCTTGAAAGAGTGCTCCAACAATAATTTGATTTGCCATGATCTTCTCACACAAGTTGTTAAGCAAAAAGTGTGAGACTAGCTTTGATACCAAGTGAAAGTACAAGAGGGGGTGAATTGCCTTTTAAAAAACATATTATTAGTAATTTACTACTTTACCAATTAGTAGACTAGAAATAAGAACAGGATAATAGTAAATGAAGAAATAAAATGCACGAAATAAAGACACCAGAATTTTATACTGGTTCTGATTCAATGTGAATCCTACTCCAATCCCCTTGGGTTGTGATCACGCTCAACTATGTCTTCTAAAAAGACTAGCGGACGTTGCAAATATAATCTGAGTATTTAGCCCAGAGTCGAATCCCACATGGAATCAACGTATCAACTGTTGTTGTTAGATTACAAAATTCTCAATAATCAACTTTCTCAAAAGTTATGAATATCACTTTGTGTTGTTTCTAAAACTACAGCTGAACAGAAATAATAAACTAAAGATTAACTAACAATAAGGTTTAAACAATTGGAATAAAGGTATAAGGTTATGGTTTTCCCCGTTGGTGAAATTCCTTCTTGTATACTTCCTATAGTTTTGACTTAGTTGTCTCTATCAATCATGAACACTCCAGTTATCATAAATCTCTCTCAAGTAATTATGATAATTTACTAGACGCACTTTCTCAAGTTACACTAGCTAGATTGTATTACAATTCACTTTAGATTGCACCTGAGGTATTGTTATCTCTAATCCAACCTCTAAACCCTCGGTTATGACTCTCACCTATACTCCGGGAGTGGTGTTGTTTAAACAACTACGTAAATATGCACTCTCTCTCAAGTAGATACATAATAAATAGGAACAGCTAATTGAGGGTCCTTCAATCAACTACAACAAGAACTTAGTTGAACAAATAGAGATTAACAACCAAACAAAACTATATTAATATCTAACAAGTTCATCCCCAACGGGTTCCACCAACAACCTTAGATTAGAAAATTTAGCTACTCATGCTCAAGAATAATAAAAACCCATAAGAAATCATATTTCTCAAAAGAAAGATTAAAGGAAGAAAATATAAAACTCTAATGGTTTCTTGTCTTCTCACAGTGAGTCTTGCCTCCTACTTAAGTCTAAAAATAAGAATATCCTCCTCTTAGGCGGATTTACAATATTTAAATAGGGTTTGGAAATTTATTCCCGTGTTTTGCAATTAAGTCCTTCAGTTTTTCAAGTCTGCCAGCTTTCGCCCGCAGCCGCGGCAGGAACGCGGCACGACCGCGGTGGACTACGCGTACTCTGCTTCAGTTATTTCTCCACCGCGATCCATCCGCGGTCGACCGCGATCGCGGTCGACCATGTTCCAGCAATTTTAGCCCTTTCTCTTGTGCTTTCCTCACAGGTTCTTCTCGATTGGCCTCAAACTCCCTTAATTGACTCCAAACTGCTCCAAAGTATCTTCTATCGTAGAATACACCCTGCAAAGCATAAAACACTAATCAAAGCATTTTGTTATCAATATTTACATTCAAAACATAATAAAGTATGGTTCATTAGGGGCGAAAATATAGTCTAATTCACCTATTATCAACACCACACACTTAAACCTTTGCTCGTCCTCGAGTAATAGAACCACACTCTACATGCCGAATCTTCTCAAGCATTACCCTACAGTGTCACACCATGACATTTCACAAGTATTGTACCTAGCCATGTAACATCTATGCCTCAAGTGGTGACTATATATGCCATGCCACATTTTTACTTCCTCAAAGTACTCTATACAGAGGTCAAGACTTACCTTTTCTTCATGAACCACATGTCCTCACATCACATAATTGAGAGTAGTTCCACAAAAGATAATATTAAGAACATCAGGAACTTTAAATCGAAATAATTCACCAACTCTCACAAAGAACATTCATATGACTCACAGATACGCCATAGGCTTGCCCGTAGTGTAATACTCCACTAATTGAGTTTATTCATTCTAAGATCAATAGGTCTTTATTTGGTTGTAATGTAGGCTAAGGGACGGGTAGGATACATTTGGGTATAGTGACTAACCTCCCTAAGCACTTTTAATACAATCACATTAACATTCAGCCCATTTTCATGCTTGGCCAGAACTTTTACCACACTTGCTTCATAATTACCCCACTATTTTTAGGTGCAACTTTCTTTTCCATACCACTAATCATCAAGGACTGAATTTATTTATTGTCCTCTTTCTTTCTTTCTTTTTTTCTTTTTCTAAGTGGCCTTCACTTTTGCATTTTATTTCATTTTTTTTCACACTTTTGCACCTTTCATCCTATTCCTTCTATTTTCCTTTACAAACCAAACCACCACCCACACTTTGACTCTTACACATTTGCTAACAATTAAAGTGCTCATGGGAGGTACAGGGTTCAAACAGACAGGCTATTCAAACAATTGGGTATGGTTCATTATGTGGTTATCAAAGAAACAGGCTTATAAGCTCAAAGGGGGTTAACTATGGTCAATTGCTTTCAGGTGGATATACATTTATGTCTGGCTTAACAAATAAATGCTTATATCCCTTCTAAGACTGAACAAACTTCTATTTTGTTTTGTACACACACGGGGCAAGTTCTAGGTATCAAATGTAGACATAGAATATGATGCAAAATACCTCACACGCACATGGCACATAATCTACTCCAAATTGGTTCATCGAAACACTTCATTGAGTATTCAAGTCAGTTATAACATGCAAATTTAAGGCATTCTACACGAGTCAACAAAAGAGCCTAAGTGTCACACCCTAGGATCTTCGGTGTTTAGGTGTACACACTTAGGGATGTGTTTTTCTATTTAACACCTCGCCCAAGAGAAACCTAACAACTAAAAAAAAGAAAATATAACTATACCCGGTTCAAGCAAAACCCTTGGAAAAGAACCTTGGTCAAAAGAAAAACCAAGGGGGAGTTACTACACTACCTAAAAATAAAATAAAATAAAAAAATCTTTTTGGTATTTTCTTTGGACTAACTTCCCTCAAGAAAACTGCCTAAGTAGTCTGTCATCAGGAAGAGTCCACTACATTTTCTGATTTTTTTTTTACTTCGACTTAATGCCCTCAAGAGACCCGTCGGAAGGTGTCCGTCTTCGGGCCAAGCCAAACTAATTGAAAACAAACAATTCAAATATATACAATCAAAACAAGACAAATATTATCCACATATACAACAACAAAATTGTTCCCCACCCCACACATGAAAAGTTGGCATGTCCCCATGTTAATCAACAATAAAAGCATAGAGCGGTAAGGAGACTTCCCTGGTGATCACTCGTCGTCAGAAACGGTGGCCGGGTCAACATTACAGGCCCTCCCTAGCGCACGAAACCACGCCATTATCTTCTTCTCAAATTTAGCATTTTGGGTGGATATTGCATCCATCCTGGCGTTGAGGTCATCCACCGAGGTGCGCAAGCCGGCCACATCCTCCTCCAAGGTCGACAGCCTGGTGCCCCCCCGAGGCTGAGATGGACCCGCATCATCATGAGATCCAAGGAGGTGCAACATCAGGAATAATCTCGTCCTCATCATCAACAGCGAGAGGAACTGGCTGCTCTTTTCCCACATTAATTTTGGCTGCTCTGAACGAGGCTTTCTTCGCAAATTTACTTTCAAGGCGATTCTCAGGGACCTTGGGAATCCGGCACAGCCTGGTGAATAGGGAAGGGAAGTATAACCCTTTCAGTACCTCAGGCGATCGGATGAACATCTCATCATGGAGCACCCTGGCGACATCGAAGTCCAACCGGTTGACGAAGCACCAAACCATCACTTCCCAAGTGGGGTTGACATCGGTGGTATTGCTGGAGGGTAGCAGGAGGCTACAGATAATTTTGAACCAACACTTGGCTTCCCAAGTGAAGGAAATTCAGTTCAGCGTGATGCCTTCTTTGACCCATGTGGGCACCCCTCCCGCACAAATTGACCGCACGAGCATAGCCTAGTTGACCGGTGGTTGCTGATTGAGTTGGTAATGATCAACATCCCCATAGAAGGCAGGCAGCTTGTAAACCCGACGTATGGCCTCCAGTGAGGCATTCACCCTTGTTTTCCGGACAGTGACTACCCGGTTCACATGCTCCGGGCAATTCATGTAGAATTCCCGGACCAACAGAATGTTAGCTTCCTCAGGTTCGTCAAAGAACACTTCCAACTCGCGCCTCCTAATTTCAGTGTACATTTCTGGGCTCACGTGTTGTAAAGATGCCCTGTCAATTTGAACCTCATGAATCATCTTCCGGGCGGACTTAGCATCATACCTATCCTCAGTTGCTTTAGAGACAAATCGGGTTGAGTCAAATTGGACAGTGCTTTCTGTGTTTCTTCTTTTGCGTGAGTGAGCCATGGTACCTGGGACAAGAAGGACAATAGTTAGAGAGTGTTCAGGTTGTGTGCCTATCAGGTAATTACTCAGACTTCACCACCACAATATTTGCTCAATGGGGCCTTTTTACAAACACCACGTGGGCATAATTTGTAACAAACATACATTGGCCCCATATGGAATAACTCTTCCCAATTGTCCAACTACAAACAAGTACCATTCGCACCCCAACTTACTCAAATTTCACCCCACCATTGTCAAACATACATCAACCAACCAACATCAAGTCTATAGAGACAAAGACCCACCAAAAAAGAGCAAGCGATGGTGAAACAAATCACCACTCCACAACAATACAACAAGAGTCTACCATAAAATAGAAACAATACAACAAAGATCTACTACACAATAGAAAAATAAAAGCAAAAATAAGATGAGAAGAGAGAAAGAGATACTTACTTGAGTGAATATGTAGGTGGCAACAATGGAGGTTGGGAGGATAAGGGGAGAGAAAGAGAGAGAGTTTTGGGTGTTGGGGGGAAGGGGAAGAGGGGGATCTTCTGTGGGGGAGTCGTGGGTTTTTTTGGGAGAGAAGAGGAGGGGATTTGGGGGTAGGGTTTAGAAGAAGGGGAAAGTGGGGGAAACGGGTGGGTTATTAGAAAAGGGGGGGAATAAAATAAAAAAATTATTATTATTATTTACAAACTGACTTACCTGGGCGGCAGATTGGCCCACCGCGGTAGATTCAGAGAGGTGCAATTTCACCGCGATCGCACGAGATTCAGAGAGTTGTATATCCGTCGCGGTCGCGCGAGATTCAAAGAGTTTGAAAAACCTCGCAGTCGCGCGAGGTTCATAGAGGTGCACTTTCGCCGCGGCCGCGGTGATGGGCGTACGAGAAAAAGCATTGAAGCTCCAGTTGTCGCCGCGGTGGCCCATATTACCTAGTAGTGCGTTTTCTTCATATTGTTACCTCACCAGAGTTGTTTTATGACCACCTCTTTGCTCAACACACCTCCAAGCTTGTCCTGCACACTCAAAACACTTGTTAGATGTATGTACATCAATCACTACACAACAAAAGAGAAAACACTAAAATCATGGGTTGCCTCCCACGCAGCGCTTGATTTAACGTCGCGGCACGACGAATACAACAATCAATGGGTTTCCTCCCATGAAGCGTCTGATTTAACGTCACGACACGACACAGAATGAGCGCATTTAAGGCTCGCTCAACATCTGTAGTTCACAAAGATGCACCACAGAAAACTCCTTGGTCTCATTCATCCCCACATACAGTTTTAATCTTTGTCCATTAACCTTGAAGGCGTTGGACCCATCTTCAGTAGCAATCTCCATAGCACCAGAAGGAAACACTTCGACCACTTTGAATGGCCCAGGCCATCGGGACTTGAGCTTACCCGGAAACAATCTCAATCTTGAATTATAGAGCAACACTTTATCTCCGGGTTTGAAATTTCGGTCCACAATGTTTTTGTCGTGCAACCTCTCCATTCTCTCCTTATATAACCTTGTGCTTTCAAATGCTTGATATCGGAATTCCTCCAACTCATGCAGCTCTGTGACTCAATTTTCTCCCGCAGCATCAAGATCCATGTTCAACTGCTTCAATGCCCACCAAGCTCGATGTTCTATCTCTACAGGCAGGTGACAGGCCTTACCAAATACCAACTTGTATGGAGACATACCAATTGGTGTTTTAAATGCAGTCCTATAGGCCCAGAGTGCGTCATCAAGCTTTTTTGCCCAATCAGTTCTTGTGGCGTTTACTGTTTTGGTCAGCACACTCTTTATTTCATGGTTTGATACCTCAACCTGCCCATTCGTCTGGGGGTGATAAGGGGTTGCCACCTTGTGGCGCACATCATACTTGGCCAGTAGCTTCTCGAAAACACGATTGCAGAAATGCGTGCCTCCGTCACTAAAGATGGCCCTTGGAATCTCGAACCTGGTGAATATGTTTTTCTTGAAGAACCCCACCACCACTCTTGCATCATTGGTGGGGAACGCTGCAGCTTCCACCCATTTAGACATGTAGTCTACAGCAACAAGTATGTACTTATTGCCATAGGAGCTGTCAAAGGGACCCATGAAATCAATCCCCCACACATCAAACACCTCCACTTCTTGTATTGGGTTCATGGGCATCTCATGTCGACGGGATATGTTCCCCGTTCTTTGGCACTCATTACAGCCCTTCACCCATTTGTGCGCATCTTTGAACATAGTCGGCCAGTAGAACCCGGCCTCTAACACCTTAGTTGTTGTCCGAACTCCTCCAAAATGTCCTCCATCTGGTGACGCGTGACAAGCCTGCAAAATAGCAAATTGTTCCATCTCGGGGACACACCTCCAGATCATGTTATCAATACAGATTCTAAACAAACAAGGTTCATCCCAATAGTAATTGCGGAAATCACGATAAAATCGTTTCTTTTGGACAGAGGAGAGTTTATAAGGTTCAATACCGCTTGCCAGGTAGTTTGCAATGTTTGCATACCATGGCACATCTTCCACGCTCGTGGCGAGTAGTTGCTCGTCCGAAAAGGTTTCCAGAATATCCTCCGATTCAATTGCAGTCTCAGCACCTTCAAGACGTGACAGATGGTCAGCAACTTGGTTCTCCGTGCCCTTGCAGTCACGAATCTCCAAATCAAATTCTTGAAGAAGCAACACCCAACGAATTAGGCGCGGCTTGGACTCTTTCTTATCAACCAAGTATCTGATGGCTGCGTGGTCAGTGTACACAATCACCTTCGACCCGATCAAGTAAGACCTAAACTTGTCAAAGGCGAACACTACTGCCAACATCTCCTTTTCGGTCATCGTGTAGTTCATCTGAGCTCCACTCAAAGTCCTACTTACGTAGTAAATTGGGTGCATTAGTTTATCTTTGCGCTGACCCAACACGGCTCCCACTGCGTAGTCACTGGCATCGCACATGAGTTCAAACGGTTTCTCCCAGTCGGGGGCAACGATAATTGGTGCTGTGACTCGCCGCTTTTTCAGCTCCTCAAACGCCACCCTGCAATCATCAGAAAACACAAAGGGGTTATCTTTTTCAAGCAACTCACCGAGCAAATCACTGATGTGGGAGGTGGAAGTTTTTCGATCACATCGACTTTAGCTTTGTCCACCTCAATTCCTTTACTTGACACCAAGTTCCCTAAGACGATCCCTTCTTGTAGCATGAAATGGCACTTCTCCCAATTAAGCACAAGATTCATCTTGATGTACCTCTTTAGGACACGGGTTAAATTTGCTAGGCACTCATCGAATGAATTTCCCACTACTGAGAAATCATCCATGAATACCTCCATGATATCTTCCACCATGTCTGTGAATATGGCCATCATGCACCGTTGGAATGTGGCAGGTGCATTGCAGAGGCCAAATGGCATCCTCCTGAAGGCAAACACCCCGTAGGGGCATGTGAAGGAGGTCGTTTCCCTATCTTCCGGGGCAATTGAAATCTGGTTGTACCCCGAGTACCCCTCCAGGAAACAAAAGTGAGACCTACTTGCAAGCCTGTCGAGCATTTGATCAATTAAGGTAAGTGGGAAGTGGTCTTTACGGGTGGCAAGATTCAGCTTTCTGTAATCCATGCATATTCTCCATCCCGTGACGGTTCTTGTAAATATCAACTCATTTTTGTCATTCTTTACCACTGTCATGCCACCCTTCTTTGGGACACATTGCACTAGGCTAACCCAGCTGTTGTCAGAGATGGGGAAAATGATTCCCGCATCTAACCACTTGATGATTTCCTTCTTCACCACTTCCTTCATGTTTGGGTTCAAGCGCCTTTTGTGTTCCCTGGAAGATCTGTGTCCCTCTTCCAGGAGAATCTTGTGCATGCTATATGCCGGGCTGATCCCTTTGATATCTGCCATGGTCTATCCAATGGCAGTCTTGCACTCTGAGAGCACCTGTAACAACTGATTTTCCTGCACATCTAACAAACTTGATGAGATAATAACAGGTAACGTAGAGTTAGGTCCTAGAAATACGTACCTGAGATGGGCTGGCAGTGGTTTCAACTCCAGTTTGGGTGGTTCTTCCACAGATGGCTTGGCTGGAGGGCTCTCTCTTTTATCTAAGTGCAATGGTTCAAACTCGAGAGCCCACGGCCAGACCCCTTTACCTTCAAGTTCTAACACCCACTCTGCCAATTCCTCCCAATTGACCTCATCTAAATTCATTAAGCATGCAGCAAAGGGGTCCTCAATAGTTAAGGACGCATCATCTTCTTCCACTATCACATCCACAGCATCAACTAGAGAACAGTTGGTGAACTCACTCGGTCGTCTCATGGATTTTTGCACATTGAATGTGATTTCTTCATCATTAAGCCTCATCTTGAGCTCCCCAGTATCACAATCAATTAGGGCTCTGCCTGTGGCCAAAAACGGCCTTCCCAAGATTATGGGAATCTCCTCATCCACTCGACAGTCTAGTATCACAAAATCAGTAGGGAACACAAACTTCCCCACTTGCACCAAAACATCATCTAGAATACCCGACGGTCTCTTCACCGTCCTATCAGCTAGCTGCAGCAACATGGAAGATTGTCTGTCTCTACCAATACCCAATCTCTTATAAATGGCCAAGGGCATTAGATTAATGTTGGGCCCCAAATCACACAATGCTTTGGAAAAAGCAAAATTGCCAATGGTGCAGGGAATTGTAAAACTCCCTGGATCAGACAAGTTTTCTGCAATTGGTCGTGTTACCATAGCACTGCAAGTCTGAGTAAGAGTCACAGTCGCCAAGTCTTGGAAATCAAACTTTCAGGACATCAAGTCCTTCATCATCTTCGCATACCCAGGCATCTCTTTCAGAGCATCAATCAGAGGAATGTTTACATGTATCTGCTTCAGCATATCCAAGAACTTTTTGTATTGCTCATCAATCAGAGGAATGTTTCGGGTCTTTGAATATGGCATGGGTTTTTCTATATCGATTACACAAATATCCTAATGACTGGTTTTTAACCCAAACATAATTTGAGAAATATCCATATTCTTCAACAAAAAAATGATATAAATAAAATAAATATTATAGTAAATATTATTATCAAAGTATGACTTTTATTTAAGTACAAGAATTATATTAACATGACCATACTATCAATCAAACAACAAAAATTAAAATATTCAAATTTCTAATTCATCACCAATCACATGATTTGTTTTTCTTTTTGAGAGTGCAAAGAAATCAGCTCCATCCAAATCCATAAAATCATTAATATCTTCAGAAATAAAATTTATTTCAGCATTCTTTTTATGTATTCTTTAGGGAGGCTTGATAAAGATTAATCAGGTGCTTTGGCATACGACAGGTACGTGACCAGTGCTATTTCCCTCCACATCAACAGCATGCACTTTCTGTATTTGTCGTTTGCACCGGTTCATGCTTTTGTTCCTTTCTTTTCCACTGCCGGTGGTGGGGAGGGTCCTTTGTTGCATTATAACTACCATGTTTTGAGTTTCTTCCTCGATCCCGGTCATGACAATGACTGCGGCCACAGCATTTTTCATGCTTAGCTTGGTGGAAGTTTGTTCCATTCTCTTCAGGGAATGGAAAAGAACCAGTATGCCAGCTTTCATGGTTTTTCATTAATAACTCATTATGTTGCTCGGCCACGAGAAGATGTGAAATACGTTCATAATAAAAAAAAATCCATCTCTCGATATTTCTCCCGCATGAGCATATTCGAGGCATGAAAAGTGATAAAAGTTTTCTCCAGCATATCATGATCAGTGATATTATCACCACATTTGCTCAGTTGGAAAATAATTCTAAACATAGCAGAATTATACTCACTGATAAATTTAAAATGTTGTAGCCTTAAATAAGTCCAAGCATAACGTGCTTGTTGAAGAACAACCATCTTCAGGTGGTCATATCTATCTTTCAAATTATTCCACTTTATATGTAAATTTTTTTACAATGAGATATTCCATTTTCAAGCCTTCATCAAGGTAATGTTGTAGGAATATCATTCATTTAACACGATCTTGGTTTGAGGTTTGATTTTATCTTTGATGGTGTGCCAGACCCATCGCATCAAGATGAATTTCAGCATCAATCACCCAAGACATGTAGCTTTTGCATGATATATCTAGGGCTACAAATTCAAAATGAGAAAGATTTGCCATTATTTTAAAAATAAAGTTTGAACCTTCAATACTTTCAAAGTATTTGCTCGAAACGGCAGACTCTCGTGCTAATAACTTGTTATAAAATAAAGACTAAAAGTAAATAAACTAGAGACAAGTATAGAGAGAGACTGATATATTATTCAACTTTGAACCGATGTGCATAATAAACTAAAACCTCCTCTATTTATAGAACGGAAAAGGTCCAAATATGCCCGTGAACTATTTGAAATAGGACAAATAAGCCCGTCGTTAATAGTTTGGCCCAAATATGTCCAAACCGTCCAATAGTTGTGCAAATTTTCCCTTATTTAACGGAAACAATATTTTTTCTTTTTCTTAAATTAATTAATACATATGTTTTTTATCTAAAGCAATTTTTCTAAAAGTTTTTTTTTACTAAAAACTGAAGAAAAAAACGGAAATATTATTTTTCCAGTTTTTACAAAAAAACTGAAAAAAAATTTCTAAAACAATGTTTTTGTAAAAACAGAAATAAAATCTAAAAAGCAATTTTCTAAAGCAATGTTTTTGTAAAAACTGGAAAAAAAAACTGAATTTATTTTTACTAAAAGCTGAAAAAACGAAAAAAAAAATTGCTTTAAAAAAACTGAAAAATTATTTTCTAAAACAATGTTTTTGTAAAAATTGAAAAAAAAACTTAATTTATTTTTACTAAAAACTGAAAAAATGAAAAAAAAAATTGCTTAAAAAAATCTGAAAAATTATTTTCTAAAACAATGATTTTTGTAAAATCTGGAGAAAAAAAAACTGAAAAGCAATTTTCTTAAGCGGTAAAAACTGGAAAAAAACTTTTTCTTTTAAACTAAAAACTGATAAAAAGAAAATATTTGTTTTTTTTTCAGTTTTTACAAAAACATTGCTTTAGAAAATTGCTTTTCAATTTTTTTTTAGTTTTTACAAAAACAATTGCTTTAGAAATTATTTTTCAATTTTTTTAAAGCCCTATTTTTCTAAAAATTGGAAAAAAAAATTTTGATTTTAATTAAATAAAAAAAATACTGTTTCCGTTAAATAAGGGCAAATTTGCACAACTATTGGACGGTTTGGACATATTCGGGCCAAACTATTAACGACAGGCATATTTGTCCTATTTCAAATAGTTTACGCGCATATTTGGACCTTTTCCGTTTATAGAAAAAAGGAAGCAACTGCAAGGCCTTTCAGGAAGTAGTTGTGAGGCTTTCTTGAGTTGCTTGCCAGTTGTCTGCATGAGCTGCTAGCGACCTGCTTGTTTAATAAAAAGCGGATGCAAATCATTTTATTGAGTTGCTTGGAACCTATCCGTATTAGCTGCTTGCAACCTGTCAGCTTCTTATAGCTTAACTTCAACTGAGCGCTAAATGGATAATCTTCTTCAGGAAAATTATATATAATAAACTATTAAATGGATAAGCTTCTTCAGGAAGATTATCTACAACCGAGTATTAAATAAACATCCACAATATAATATTTTCAAAAACATCAAACACATAATGGAAGGGGCTCTACTTATAAGGTGAAGGTAAATATTAGGGTTAAAAGAAATTGAAATTTTAGAAACCCTTAGAAATCAGAAATTTTGGGTTAAAAGAAATCGAAATTTTAGATGGCAAACTGTAAAACGTCCCAATACTCCTTTGGATAGGAACATCAACCAATTAACCAGATAAATGCTAATATCGTCAATAAAAGAAAATTAACAGAAACAGATTTTGCAAATTTAGAAACCCATAGGAAACCTATGTGATCAGGAGAAACCTGAGAAGTTTCTGTAACTAACATCAAAAAGAAACTCAACTTAGTAATGCATAAGCATAAAGCTAAACCATATCTTTTATCATTAATGTGTCTGTTTAATTGGTATAACACAAAGATCAAATGATTTTCATACATTAAGACAGTATAAACAACAAGCTGTACGTCAATCTGCAGAAGAATGGAGAGAATACAGGAGTGAAATGAAATGCTCGATGACTCACATTTGCCGTTTACCATAGCCAGTTCTTACAGGCAAGTCCTAGAATGCTGGATAAGTTCCCTACTTCTATACAATTGACAAGAGAAATGATACAAGAAATTGGAACATAAATTTGCAAGAGATGGAGGCAGGAGTTTACTCCTTGATCACACACCCTATCATTTATACTACCACACTACCTTCAGGCTTCTTGTATCTCGAAACCAGCTTCCCGAAACTCAACATTTTGTTCAATGCACCAATATAGGCTCGGACACTAGAGATAACAACGTCCATATCAGCTCCAGTTCCACTGGCAGAAGAGAGAAGACAAGAACATTCCACGTCAAAAAGAAAAACTGATGAATTTATTCCGGTAAGCATGCAAGTCGCCTAGAAAGATGATATTCATGTATCAACATACATGCTGGACACATGCATAGGTAGACATGTTTTGATATACGGTCAAGCATGTAATTACTTTGTTGAGCATTTGACTCTCCTGTTTGTTGGACACACCGGGACTAGAGTTTCTTAGAGTAAGTCGACCGACAAAAGAGGAGTAGAAAGAACACTCAGGTTGACAGTTGGACGCAAGCAGTGTTCGAAAGGTCCCTAATGCAGTTGTACATGAATGAGGGTTGCAGTAGCATAAACAAAAATGTGATGTCAATTTAGGATTCTGCTTAATGTATAAATTTATATTAGTAGTTTATATTGTTTGACATTTAGCTACTGAGATTCATCACCTGTGATATATTTATATTATATAAATGTCTGACAGATACCGAATTTTGTTACCTTTCATATATTTTATATAATTTTCTATTCTCATGTTGGCCCTAGATTTATAGCATTGGCTACATTTCACTTCCATACTGTGTCATTCTTTGAAAAATGTTCCATGTGTAAACACTTATCTCTCACTCGCTGTCATGTCCATGTTTCCCAATTCTACATGAAAGAACTGATAGGGATAAAGGCAAACAATATCAAGTAAATTTCACACCTAAATGTACGGTGAAGAGTCGGTCCAATTGAACCATTGGTTATAACATGGTCATCCTCCCCGCGGATTAACACCCTGGTTGAGGCTATGGCATCTATACCTTCTGTGACTGCATTCATGGAATACTCGAGGAGTGTTATAGGTACCTGCATAATAAGGAACAGCATATTGATGCAGTCGACGAACATTATAAAGCACAGCATAAAAGGCAAAGTTTCAAAACTAAAAGTGCAATTTTTTTCACATAAGTACCGAATTGCAGGATTCTGGCTTGAAATGCGTGTCTAACATAGTTTTCTTTTCCACTAACTATGACAACTTTTAGGCTTCTATGTAGAGGAATTACCCTTTCCATGAAAAGCAAGCCTAATAACTAATTCACTGACCAGGATGCTTGTAATGAAAATGAAACAGAACTCAGCTAATATGTCTATCAACAAGAACAATCCTACTTCAAATGCTTGTCCAACAAAAATCCAAACCTGATGCATTAACAAGCCAGGTAGACCATGCAATTATTATCTGTGTGGTCTTTGAATACGACTCGGCCTTATGGAGGCTTTTACCAATCAAAGCAATGCAAAATTGGATAACATTCCTATAAAGCTGCTAGCAATAAATTCTGTCCTGCTAGTGTGACAAGCTACACCATTATGAGAGTTTCAGTTCCATTTTAAACCTTTACAATGAGGTCAACTGCCTTATAAACTGCATCAACTGGTCCGGTTCCAACAGAACAAGCAACATGCTCTTCACCGTCACTGTCAATAAGCTTAACAGTTGCTGTAGAGAGGCCAAGACTTCCACAGGTAATCTGTACATTAAGCAGTGAATCATTTGAATCAGCTGAACTATTCTCTTCAATCCAGAACATGGAAATCAAAAAAGACTAGCAAAAACAGAGGAAGAATTTCATGTACCTGCACATCTGCAAGTTGCCAAACAACTTGAGGCTGGAAAACTTCATCTGACATCAGTGCTATTATGTCATCATCTGTAATTTTCTGAAGGAGCAGTAGTAGGTAAGATCAACAAATGGACAAAACATTTCCTCTGCTCCAGCTTGTATATTGCTTTCAGCCCAGATAACGCTCATGAATGAACTGAAGAAACTATGGACAACAAAAATTCTAGCGTCGGGTAATGAAACTATGGACAATTCAGTTACCTTTTTCTTCTCAGCCACCGACTTAAATCGCCAGAAGAGGTCCTCCAGTTCTTTTCCCTCAATGTCATATCCAAGCTGGAGTAGGATTAAAACAATTGATCCCTATACTTAAAATATACAGGATATGCAATTCATAGGGCATGTCACTTACCTCAAGCATTTTGGATTTCAATGCATGGCGCCCACTGCAAAAAGTTTTCAAAATGTTATCAATTTCCTAAAAGGAAGGGTTTAATTCAATGTAAATGTAGTAAATGAGAAATTACGAGGGCAAGATGGAGAATGGTAAAGATTATAGAGATTTTTTATACGATAGTGACAAACGCGAAATTCTAGCAAGAAAATCTCAACAAGATTTTAGCTCAACATAAGAGAAAGAGATCCGAAAGACTGAAATACTACTCTATAACAATGGTGGACGATTTACTGTCAAAAATAGTAACACTATGGAGTTCATGGAGCACTATTTCAGTACTAAAAGAAATATTTGCATGATAGCGACTAGACGGAAATAGCAAATGCAAAAGCAAAGTCTAAAGGCATGGAGTTCATGGAGCTAGATTCCAGTACAAATTATTTTTCCATATTACCAACTAAAAGGAAATATGAAATGTAAAAGCAACGTAAAGAGCATATAAAGCAAATAAATTGAATGATATCTATGACATTACAAAAATAATTATTGGCTGGAAAACAAGAGCATACCTGAGTTTCCCAAGGACAATACCGGCTTCATTAGCACGATTAAGCCCAATATCTTCAGGAGATATAATCTCATAGGTATCTTTGTGTTTTAACATTCCATCCTATAGCATATAAAAAGAGAATTGAAGAGACAAAAGAGACTTAGATTATTATCACTTCTTCTTTTAGTTAAGAACTGTACGATTATTGAAAGTTAGAAGAACTAGTCATTAGACAAGTAAAAAGACAGAGGGACCAATGGCGAACTTACTACAAATAATCAAAGAATAATAACAGAAATAACTTAAGTTCAAGATGAATCTGAACAGTCAGCCGAAAAAATCATTGGATTGAGCTATAACGAACATGTTGAATATACACTGATAGATTAAGAGAGACAAGAATAACAGCAAATATGCACCTTTAAGTGAAAATGCCAAAAACTAAATGGAAAATCTCAGATATGAAAGAGTGGTTAGACTCTTGAAGTTAAGCCCTCTATGTTGGCAGCTAAAAGCTATCTTAACCCCCTGGACTATGAGCACCAATTGTATTCTGTATATAACGGCCAAAAAATTAAATATACATGGGGGCTCCTAATGGGATGATTTGTTTCAGATTTTGGGGCTTCTCTTTTTGATGGATGAAAAGTCTCTACACTGGTTGGGCAAGCCATTGTAAAGCTTACGTTCGTATATTCGATATTGTCCTGCAGGACAAATATCATATAGGGACTGTGCTTGATACCAATAGTAGGTGTGTCTTGTATTACATGAAATAATTACGTCTAAAACGTCTCTTCTTTTATTCTCTTATCTCTCACATTGTATCAATTTATTTACAATCTTGTTAGAGATCTAGGTAGCTTCTGCATACCGGCAATGCCTAAAATCGCTTGACCACCCAAACTATTATTGCTCGTTTTCTGGTGAGCTTTCCAGCAGCATCATGCCTCTTTTGGTGACTGGTTCAGTGGCATCGCCCCTCTTACTCGGTGACTCTTGCAATAACGCAGTTAGGCTTTTATCATGATCTTCTAACCATTTTTTGTAATGAGATTTTATCTCTCTCTCTTCGCTCTCTTGGACCGAAGCTAACTTCTCTTAGCACCAACTCAGGCGAGTCACTGGTTTCAACAGGTAAGTAGCCCTTCCTCTTCCTCTTCTCCTATCTTCTCTTCTACTCTTCTTGTTCTTCTCGCCTCTGCTCTTTTTCTTTTTCTGTTTCTTCTTCTCGTCTCTTCTTTTCTTCTCTATCTGGCTCCCCTTTTTTCTCTCTCCCCACTTTCTATCCCCCCCTTTCGCCTTTCTCTTCTACCCCCACCGCTGGCGACTGTTCCGGTTACACCAGATATGAACGGTGACCAGTTCAGAGGTAACAGTGACAGCGCCGTCTCTTCCATCTTTCTTTTGGAATCCCGCTTGCTTGGCTTTCTATGTTCAGGTACATATTTTCTGGCTACAATCGAAGATCGCGTGAGGCTCACACACCGGCGAGAAGGAAAATCCGGTTGGCAGCAGAGTTAGGCGCGTGGAGGCACGTGGAATTTGGGATTTGGTTCTGCCGTGCAGCAGCAGCTACGCCTCGTCATCCCCGACTCCAGTCCATAGCTCTCGGGAGTTGGTACCTCCTCCTATCGCTTTCTATCTTCATTCCTTGTTAATTACAATAGTTTACCCTAGTCTTAGCACAATACCTGCTTGCTTCTCTGTGCTACTAGAGCCTTTAAGTTTTTGCGTTTATTCTATTATTTTAGGCTCTTTGCTTGATTATAGTGCTAGTTTTAACGTAGTTTATCCATTAGTGATGGTTTACCCTTTAGTGATTGCGTAGTTAACCCTTGAGTACAACGACCTTAGTGATAGATGGTAAAGTAAGGGCTTGTCCTCGGGTGGGGCAGGGGGCAGGGGCAAGGGAGGTAACTGGGGCAAAGGAGCATCTAGGTTGAGGATTGGGTCCTAGAACATAGGTACTTCGACGGGGAAATCTATAAAGCTAGTAAAGATTCTCTAGAAGAGGAAGATGAACATAACTTGTGTCTAAGAGACTAATGGGTGGGAAGTAAGGCACGGGATATAGACGGATTTAAGTTGTGGTACTCAGGAGGCTTAAAGGGCAAGAACGGGGTAGGTATTTTGGTTGATAGGGATCTCAAGGAGTAAGTTGAAGAGATTAGGAGGGTGAATGATAGGTTGATGGCTATTAAGCTAGTTGTTCGTGGGGTTACTTTCAACGTTAGTAGTGCATACACACCTCAAGCGGGCTTGAACGAGGAGGTCAAGAGGAACTTGAGGAAAGATTTGGACGAGGTGGTTCGAGCTATTCCGCACTCCGAGAAGCTACTCTTCGGAGGAGATTTTAATGGACACATCGGGATAACCTCTAGGGGATATGACGAGTGCATGGCGGCTTCGATTTTGGGGATAGAAACGGAGGAGGGACCTCGCTATTGGATTTCACTAAAGCTTTTGATTTGGTGATAGCTACTTCGAGTTACCCGAAAAAGGAGGAACACTAGGTCACCTTCAAGAGTATGCTGGCCAAGACCCAAATTGATTACCTTCTTCTCGGGAAGGGTGACAGAAGTTTATGCACGAATTGTAAGATAATCCCGAGTGAGAATCTCACGACCCAACATAGGCTTTTGGTTATGTACTTGGGGATTAAGAGAGATAGGAAGAAGAGGGGAAGAAGAGGATTGTGTGTAGTAAACGTAAGATCAAGTGGGGAGTCTTGACTAAGGATAGATCTAGGAGCAGGGAGAGAAGCTGAGGGTTATGGGGGCCTAGATTAGTGGGGATGCAAGTAGTATATGGACGAGGACAACGATCTGCATCAGGAAAGCAGCTATAGAGGTGTTAGGAGTTTCGACGGGCTACTCTAGAGGACACAGAAGGGACTGGTGGTGGAATAGAGAGGTCCAAGGGAAAGTGGAAACCGAGAAGGCGGCATATTTGAAGTTGGTGGAAAGCAAAGATGAGGAGGAGAAGAGATCAAATAAGAAGTGGTATAAGACAGCCAAGAAGGAGGTGAAGTTAGCGGTTACAGCGAGGAAGATTACATCGATTTTATGAAGAAGGTTAATGCGTAGTGGAGCTTTCTTCCCGTCCTCAACAGTAGTTTTAGTGTTACTCTTATTTTGTCGTATTCTTAGATGTCTATCACTATTAGATGTTATTTCTGCTTCAGTTTTGTTGCTATTTTGATGTTGTTGCTTTTCCATGACTCTTCCATTGCTATATTTATTGCTTTAATGTTGCAACTATGTTGGCCTGAGCCGGGGTTTCATCGAAAACAGCTTCTTTACCTACACAAGGTAGGGGTAAGGTTGCGTACATAGTAACACTGAATTTGTTTGTTGTTGTTGTTTCTTACCATATTTGAATTTTACTTTCTCTTGAAGAAAAGACAAAGCATTTACCATAATTGCTTTTACTTTTCCTAAAGAAAAATACAAATCTTCTATATTTGGCTAATCCTTTTCTTGGAAAAAAGGTTTTGGATCTCAAAATTTGAAAATCCTTCTCATTTTAACGACATCCACAATGTAGTCATTCAGAGAATCTTGTTAGGGAAGAAATATTCTCTCGATATTTTTTGTAGTCTCTTTTATATTAGTGAAATACTCATATGTAGGTCAATTGATCAAACCACGTTAAATTATTCTTTTTGTCGTCTGATTTATTGTCGTTCAAAGCTTACTTTGTTAGCTTTTCCATGATACTTGATTATTTCGATTCCAACAAGCACTATATCTCTTTTATTGTTCTGCCAACAGCCGCCTCTTTTCGTGGGTGTTTTTTCCTACTGTTGGTCCAGCAGTACCTGCCTATTTTCCTGCAGTTGTTCCCGCAACATAGCCTTTCCGATGACAATTTGGTGGCACCATCCTCTGTTTGATCATTGTTCCAGAATTAACTTTCCCATGGGATTCAGGGCACACTTGCCTCCCTCTCTTCTTCTCTTTCGATAAATTTGGTGCACGGCCAACTTGCGCGCCTCGATTATTCCACTAGTTACATGCTATCTCCCACCAGCATAGGTACGATCATAGCCTAAGCCCATGGCATGTAATGTTTGCTTCGACCCAGCAGAACTCACGAATTTGTCCTTAGGGCTACGCCACTATCGAGCGCAAAACGCACATACTAAGTGAACATCTACTGTCTTATATAGTACTTCACTTTTCCCTCCCTTTTCGATATAAGATTTGCCTAAGGCATCATATGCAACCCTTCTTCGCAAGCTTTCCATCCAAGAAACCCGTCAGTCCTTCACCTCGACCCCCCAAAGCCAGTTAGCCATTTAAGTTCTCATCACTCTACCACACATGCCTCTTTCTAGCCAGTTTCTGGAAACAATTTTCGATGATATTCTGGGGACCAACGCCTTCCCATGCGAGATTCAGTAATTCTTCAATGGTATTCGGCAAATCTTTCTAGCTACTATTTACTATGTTTTTAGAGTAAACTCAAGTTGGTTTATCTAACTTGAATTTGAGAGGACTTGAATGTTAAATAGTGTTAAATATAAGGAGATAAGTTCTTAATTTTAACATTTCCCATATTGAACAAAAATAGTAAATTATTATGTCTTGTATTTCATAAAATGATCAAGTTTTCGACATATCTCCTACTTTTCTCTTATTTCTCACAGTTTCGTCAAGCTTTTCAGCAAGTTTTGGTTGATGATGAATTTCCAAAAAAACCTAGTGATCTCTTTCCCATCTTTTCTTCTCTTCTGAACCTTTTAACTTCTAGGCATCAACAACTTAATGTCAGATACATAGACAACCAGAATTACTCGTAAGACAGCCCCATACATCATTATTTTGAGCTAGCACCCTAAAACAAACCACTTCTGGAACCTATCACGTTGGTGATACAATTTAGTTGATAGTATACAATCCATTTTGTTTTCTTTTCTATAGATAATTTCATTGCATCAGACTTGCGCAAAATATATACACGTTTTTAAGTTTCAGGGAACACTGAATCAAGTGACTGCTGTGTCAAAAAGAGGCAGTAAAACACAACACATTAGTAGATTAATGAATGGATCTATCAACTTCAATAGGTAAATGTTATGTTCAGCCTTAGCAATATGAAGGAAATATTTACAACATTAAATCTAGGTGCATCCGTGCCATAATTAGAGAACATAGCACAGACCTGATGGATGCCACTTTCATGAGCAAATGCATTAGCTCCAACAATGGCCTTATGTGGCTGCACTTGAAGCCCAGTGTGCTCCTCTACCTGCATAGCTATATATCAGCAATAAAACACACAGAAAGCAGAGTTTAACTGGTAAAGGTCTCTAGAGAATTAGGATGAAACTAGGAGTATGATACCATTTTGCTCGTCGGGATAATGTGTTGAGTATTAATCCCCGTGTAGAGGCCACCTAATACTTGCTCCCCGCGACATTTTAAGGCCATTACCACCTATTTCAGTACAGGAAAAAGGTAAAAAACGAAATAAAGAAAGCACAAGAATATGACCAAACAGAAAAATGTACCAAAGAGGTAAAACAGTTCCTATACGAGTCAGTTGTTTGTCAATTTTCAACTGTCACATAGAATATTCATTATTGGTTGCAAGTTTGCACTACTCTTGTCGTATGATTAGTCTTCAGTAAAACAAATAAGAAAAGTAGTTGGTCCATCATATGTCACGAAAGATCTACGAATCCTTGGAATCAATGAAGACTTAGCTAAAAATAGGACACAATGGAAGAAGATGACCCATATAGGTGATATCTACTAGATGGGAATAGGTTTTAGACTTGTTAGAGAACTTCTAATATTATTTTTCACTTTTATTTTATTTTGTATGATGATGACATGAGTTGAGCTTAAATAGAGGAGTGAGGGTTCATATCGCCAATTGCAACTTGTTCGGGATTGAGGCGTAGTTGTTGTAGCTGGTACATAAGCAAAAATTACACCAAATTCAGTATGAAACCTATTGGAAGATGAACAAGCATTTAGCAGGATGGGAAGAGTTGGGCAACAAGCGGACACATGTTGATCAGGGCTTAGATTTACTGTGTGAACCCTTGTCACTACTTACATGTTCTATTTTGGCATTGCTTGTCCTTTTTAGAATATTTTATGTGAATTAGTTGACATTAGATGCCAGATCACAGAGTACTAAAACATCATTAATCCTTTTTTCCAAGAGTTTAAAAAGGGAAAAATTAGAGCTGAAACACATAGAAAGTGACATAATATTATTCGTAGCTCGGAGATACTCCAAAAAGGAAAGCCAAACATTTCAATTTGGAGAATAGGGACTACCAACTTCAAGAAGAGGATATTAGGTCAGCATTTTATGTTCAAAAACGTCTCTTCTCCCCCGGAAAGGAAAACATACAACTAAACGGTTTTAGCAATCTCAACAACAGCGAAAAATGTACTAAAGGAAACATGATCCTCCATATTTTCTGGAGCTTTGACGCAGAAACATATATAAATGAAAACAGGCACCCTTTCTAGATATTTCATAATTTCATGAGCAAGCTCATCTTTGTAAGTAGAGCAACACATACTCCTTTGACGCCATATCAAATGTCCTGATATGACTGGAAACATATTCTAAAGCAAGAGTTTATGTTTATAAAGGAAAGAGGGATCAAATTTGAATATACAGCTAATTCAACTCGAACAATTACTACTATCAAGCTGATTGTATATCACCTTTTTAGAACTATGCTACCGAGTAAATTTGATAAATAGTACAGGGAATAAAGCCTTTATTTCTTACAAAACTACAGATGTTTGTTGAACAGGTATAAAAAGGAAAAAAACTCCCTTATCTCAAATTAAGTATCGACCCCCTTTTCAATTCCTTATCAAAAAGAAAAGTATCCATCTTTCTTTTGCTTTTGGTTAATATAGGAACATTATAAAACCTATTATATGTGTTGAACTTTTGTTGCTTTCAGTTACTGCCGTAACTTTTGTAGCAGAATAAGTTGCTTAGTATTAGGATAAATTTCTATCAGATTTTTTGAATTCTTGTTATGCAGATCTTTCTGCATATTATGCTCTCAAGTTGGCTATTTAAAGCCCTCTATGTTTAATAAAAAGGTAGAGACATTTTCAATCAATATTTTCAATATTTTTGCTGCCCCATCCTTTTAAAAAACCAACAATGGTATCAAGAACTTCATTGGTCTAACGGGATTTGTGAATTCTTCTAAAGAACCATTTTCAAATCATTTTTAACCAATATCAAGTATTAAACCCATTTTGAAACATGACAAGCAACAGTCTCTCTTTGAATGCTTCACAAACTTTCATTGGCAAAAACTATCGGATTTTCTCCGTGAAAATAAAATCATATGTTAAAACCTATGATTTGTTCAATCTTGTTAATGGAAGAACAATCCTTACGAGCAATCCCTGAAAATCCTATCATTGTCAAGAATCAAATACTTTCAAAGAGATTTCAGATAAGACAAGGTCAATAAAGGTATTTTTTATGCACAAAATCATAAGACGAAAAATAAAGAAGAAAAGAAGAAAAAGAACCGCACTATAAAAGTGCGCAATTTCATCAATGCTCAAAACAAACTTCAAGCACAAACAACAGAAGCAAGAATTGAGGAGGAGCAATTTTTTAAATTGCAGCAGTTGAAGCCAAGGAGGAGTTTTGAAATTTTGTTGCTTTCAGAGTAACGTTTTTAGCAGAATAAGTTGCTTAGTATTATGATGAATTTCTGTTAGATTTTTTTGGTTTATTCAGATATTTCAAATTTTTTGAATTCTTGTTATGCAGATTTTTCTGCATATTATGCTATCAAGTTAGCTATTTAAAGCCCTCTATGTTTAATGAAAAAATAGATACATTTTCAATCAATATTTTTACTGCCCCATCCTTTTAAAAAACCAACAATATGGCAAAAAGGTAAAACTTGCATGTTTTTACTCTTCTTCATCCAACTTCTTTTTGTCATCCAATTCAAAAAAGAAAATAATAATAACTTCCATAAATAAGCATTAAACAGTTACACTATTTCTACTCCTTTGTTATTGAGTGTGAAGGATTTGACTAAGGCATCCTTTTAATTTGGAAAAGACTCGAAAGACTCATGATACCATAGATGAAACATTGTATAGCCTATGCTGTACAATCTCATTAATTCCTTTTCTTACCACCCACTCCTGACCCCCTTCAGTTTGTGGACCTCAAATCATGCAAGTAAGAACCTGAAGTTTCATTATACAAGACCCTCACCCACCTCCTCCAGAGAAGCATTTCCAGCTCTTTCGCCAATGCCATTGATGGTCACTTCTACTTGTCTTGCCCCTGCACAAGCTCCCTGAAATTGAACATGCTTCATTTTTCATACAACTTAAGCTAGCATATAACCATTAGGCACAGGAGAAATTGAGCACGTACAGCTAAAGTGTTGGCAGTAGAAAGTCCAAGATCATTCTGGCAGTGTGTAGAAATGATTACATTTTCAATTCCCGGGGTATTGGCTTTTATATCAGCAATTAATTGTCCAAATTCAGTGGGCACGGTGTATCCAACAGTATCAGGTATGTTAAGGGTTGTTGCACCAGCTTTGATAACTTCTCCAAGGATATGGTAAAGGAACTCACGCTCCGACCTATAAACAGGAACAAATAGACTCAGCCTAGAAGAGAAAGTTGGTCAATAGATCCAAGCAAGAAGGATCAAGAAAGTGTTTCACTTTCCGGAATTTCAATACTATTAGGGGTCATGTGGTTTGCAAACAATTTATACTGGAATTACAAATGTAGGTTATTATACAGAGAATAAACAGTACCCCTCCGTCCCAAAAAGATTGATACATGTCGGTTTCGAGGGTCAAACTTCTTAATTTTGACATAAAATCTTTGAGCTTTTGGAAATAAAATTTATGTTATTTTGTGGCTTGAATTATTTCCTTGTATTTTTAGGAAACCCATAATCCCTATAGGTTTAGGAAAACCCTTTGTCCTAATAGATTTGGGAAAGGAAAACCTATTGTCCTTGTCAAATTGGGAAACCTTTCTCTTATAGGTTTGGGACTTTTTCGGATCTATATATAGAGGTTGTAGTTGGGGATTCTAGAGATTGTACTGTGCTTTTCTTCTCATTCATAGTGGAAAACTCTCTATGTTTTTGCCCCGAGGATTAGGCTTAGCCGAACCTTGTTAAATCATTGTGTTGATTTTTCTTCTCTATTTGTTTTGTGTGTGATTGTGTGCTATTTAACCCACTATATTCCGCAACAATTGGTATCAGAGCAAGGTTCGGGTTTCTACATACAATCTAGGGTTAAGATGTCTTCATCATCTTCAACAAGGTACGAAGTAGAGAAATTTGACGAGGGTTCTAGTTACAATCTATGGAATATTATGAGGAAATCGTCCCTAGTGTTACAAGGATTATGGAAGGCAATTGATGAGGATTTCCCTGAAGAGATGAAAGAGACAGAGAAGGCAAACCTAAAGGAGAGGGCTTTGAGTGCGATCTTCATGAGCGTTCTTCGGGAAATTGCTGAAGAAACTTCTGCAACAATGGCATGGAAGAAGCTGGAAGATCTGTATTCTAAGAAATCGCTGACAAACCGCCTCTACCTGAAAAGAGGTTACACAATCTCAGTATGAACGAAGGTACACCTGTTAAAACTCACATTGATGAGTTCAATTCAATTATAATGGACCTGAAGAATGAAGATATCAAAATTGAGAGTGAGGATCAGGCCTTGATTGTGTTATGTTTTTTACCACCGTCTTATGATACTTTTGCCGATACGCTGTTATATGGGAAAGACAGCATTTCACCGGAAGATGTTAGTAATGCACTAAAATCTAAAGAGTTGAAAAAAAGCTTTCCAGACAGCAGAATTAAGGTCGAGGGTCCTGTGATTAGAGGAAGAACACAACAAAAAGACTTTCAAGAAAAAGTCAACTGCCGGATCAAAGTCTAGAGCAAGGAAGCAACACTGTTATGAGAACGGGGAGCAAGGTCACTACAAGAGAGATTGTCCTAAGTTGAAGGAGAAAAGAGGGAAGCAGAAAATAGATAATTCGGCAAATATTGTTGACACTGGCAATAATTCTGATGATAGTGACTATGTAGGGGAAGTCTGTGCTGTGAGTTCTAGTCATGGGCAGAATTCTTGGGTTCTTGATTCTGGTGCTACTTTCCACATGTGCCACACAAGAATTGGTTTGCAACTTACAAGCAAATGAGTGGAACTGTCCACATGGGAGATGATAATCCATTACCAGTAGAGGGGGTTGGTAACATCAAATTGAGAATGTTCGACGGAATTATCAGAAACATTGAGTGTTGGCATGTTCCTGGAATAAAGAGAAATTTGATTTCTCTTTCGGCTTTTGATGATCAAGGGTATAAATTTCACTTCGAGAATGGAATACTTAAGGTATGTAAAGGCTCCATGGTACTCATGAAGGGTGAACTGCATTCTAACTTGTATCATCCTAAGGCCAGTGTAGTTGAAGGGGAAGTTGTTGTAGCTTCTGGGAAAAGTGATCTGAATCAGTCTCAAGCTCATATGAGTGATAATGGATTGTCTTTGTTGAGTGAGCAGAATTTGCTAAATGGGTACAAAAATCAAGTTTTGAATTTTTGTGAGCATTGTGTGTTTGGTAAACAGATAAGGGTAAAGTTCAACAAGAAGGCCAAGCACAAGACCAGAGACAAGTTAGATTATATATACTCTGACTTGTGGGGTCCAAACAGAGTTCCCTCCAAGAGTGGTGCCAGGTATTTTATGACTTTGGTTGATGATTACTCAAGGATGGTGTGGGTGTATTTTCTGAAAACAAAAGATGAGGCATTTCCGACATTTGTTAAATGGAAAACGATGGTTGAGAGGCAGACGGAAAGAAAAGTTAAGCGCCTTCGAATTAACAATGGGTTGGAATTTTGCAATTCTGAGTTCGATAATTTCTGCAGCAGAGAGAGCATAGTGAGACACCGCACTTGTATCGGAACACCACAACAAAATGGTGTTGCAGAATGTATGAACAGAACGCTTTGTGATAGAGCACGAAGCATGCTTTCACACTCATGTGTCAGCAAGATTTTTGGGTTGAAGCAATCAATACAGCTTGTTATTTGGTCAACAGATCTCCATCCACAGCTATTGAGTTCAAAACTCCTTTTGAGGTATGGTCCGGTTTGCCTGCTGATTATTCAAATTTAAGGATATTTCGTTGTCCTGCTTATGCTCATGTGAGGGATGGAAAACTTGAGTCGAGGGCAAAGAAGTGCATATTTCTAGGGTATGCAACTGGAGTGAAAGGTTATAGGTTGTGGTGCACAGATCAAAAGACTCCATGGCTAATTATAGTAGGTATGTAACATTCAATGAATCTGCCTCACTGGACATTCAGAGGGAGAAGGCAATAGCAGAAACAGAACGTGGTGTCAGTGACCGCATAGAGCTAGAAATTGAATCTCCACTAGCTCAGCCTAGTAGTTTTAAAGTAGAGGAAGTGGAGGAGGTGCAAAATATTGATCAAGATGATAATATTGATGCACCTGCGCAACAACAACCATATAGCATTGCAACAGGCAAAGAGAGGAGAGTGATCAACCGACCGCAAAGGTTTGCAAACATAGTTGATGGGAATCTTTTTGGATATACGAATCCAGTGGGATTTGTTTTGGCAGTTGCAGAGACCGTTGATGCATTTGAGTGTTATAGCTACTCAGAAGCTATTAAGAGTACAGAACCAAATCGACGAATTTGTGCTATGGCTAAAGAGATTGAGTCTCTTAACAAGTTTAGGTGTTGCCTAGACTAGGTTGATGTGTGCGGCAATGGATAGAGCCCTTGCGAGGGCTGAGGGCAAGGTAGAGAGACGTTGTTCCTCTTGATTAAGAGAATTCAAGCCAAATGGAAGATTTGTTATTTTGTGGCTTGAATTATTTCCTTGTATATTTAGGAAACCCATAATCCGTTTAGGAAAACTCATTGTCCTAATAGGTTTGGGAAAGGAAAACCTATTGTCCTTGTCAAATTGGGAAACCTTTCTCTTATAGGTTTGGGACCTTTTGGGATCTATATATAGGGGTTGTAGTTGGGGATTCTATAGATTGTACTGTGCTATTCTTCTCATTCATAGTAGAAAACTCTCTCTGTTTTTGCCCCGAGGATTAGGCTTAGCCGAACCTCGTTAAATCCTTGTGTTGATTTTTCTTCTCTATTTGCGTTGTGTGTGATTGTGTGCTAGTTAACCCACGATATTCCGCAACAATTTACATATTTGGAGACTACATAAAAAGTACTATAAGTCACAATAATTAACAATTTAAAATATTTAAAAGGCATATGAAAGAGTCAGAGTCAAAAAAACAACTGGTTTGAATCTTGAAATCTGAAATATGTAATTCATTTTGAGATGGAAGGCAGAATGAAATTATTTAATGGAAAAATATCCTTTTTGGTAGATGTTTGGTTCATTGGATTAAAACCATGTGTTTGGTTTTATAACAGATAAACTTAGATAAATTTAATTTCAATTTTAACCTTGGTCTTCTTTAAGGAGTTTCAAATTTGGAAGAGGAGCCATATTGAACGTGGTCTCCAAATAATACCAAAGATGTGGTATAACTCACTGCAAGATTGCTTATACCGAAAATAAAAATCCAACTAAACACGAGATTAAATAATCACACACTTTATCCCGGAATTAGTATATCTTATCTCATGAATCAAACGACCCATTAGTAAGGGATTGGATCCCCTCCAGTACTATTTTGTCCATTAATCTTCAATGGGGTGTTTGATATGTGCCATGTGGACAAAAAATAATCAATGGTTTGGATCTTTCTATTATTCAAAATAAGTTTTTAGGCAACACCATTACTTTTAATTTCAAACCATTGATGTTATTTTTTCTGATTAAAAAATATTGAGTGTGCATCATTGTATTATAAAGTTGTTTATATTTCTAGTAGACCTGTATTCTGTTCCATTTTTCCATCATTTATTTTTGTTTGGCCATTTTCAATAATTCATTTTTCTGCTACTAATGTAATAATCCACTAAAAGTTTTTCTTTCGGCTGAAAATTTAATCAAATAATGAATTTCATTACTTACATAATAAATTCAAATAACACTAAAGTTTATAGAATAAAACTATAACAATTTATACGTCACAAATATCACATGTTATGTTAAAAAGCATCCATTTTTATACAACTAAACTACAATTAAGAAATACTTGGTAATGCACTATAAAGGAAATAAAAATAAAATTAGCACTCATGTCATTTAAAGTTAATTAAAGTTTGCCTTTGTCTTTTATATAAAGCAGTGATGATATTATACTATTCCTTCAATTTGTTAGAATATATATATTGCATTAGTAGAGAGAATTAAGGGGTCATTATGACATAACAAATCCAAACCATTCATTATATTTTGTCCACACGGCACATATGAAGCACCCCATTGAAGATTACTGGACAAAATAGTACTGGAGGAGATCCAATCCCCCATTAGTAAAGTAGTCTTCAAGCTTTTAGACGTGAAAGCCATAGCAAGTTTTGTTTTTTTTATAATTGATGGTATCTGAGTCAATTTGCGCACCTCAACCATTTCGATACTTGTTGTCTCCCACTAATATAGACAAGGTAAATTTCAAAACTTTTCTTTGAAATCAGAAAGAATCTTCAAAGCCCACACCACTCATTGGTACAAAAAGGCACATTAACATTGAGAGTAGTAATTATTATAAAGGTTTTCTAGAAAGCATTACTATATAGCAAAAATAGTTAAATGCACTCATATATGATTCTTAGAATAATGCAATTAACATGTGTCTTTAAACAAACCAACTTAAAGAGACTCCAGAGAATATTGCCCTTTCAAAATTTTAAGGGCCATATACCAACTATATTCTCTCCCTTCCCGTTTGGACATAAAAATTTGTTCACTTTTTTCCTAGTTAGTGTTTGGCCAGTTTTCAAAAATGAAAAGCTCCAAAAAAATATTTTTCAAAATTTTATTCAGATCTCTCACAAAAATTAAAAAGATAATCCAAAATTATATTTATGTCCAAACATAACTCTAATTTTCAAATACTCTTTTCACTTGAAAAAAAATTCACTTTTTTTTTGAAATTTTACAATTCTTATGTCCAAACCACAAAATAAACATATGAATTCATCCAAGACGGTCCGCCAAGCAATTAACTAATTACCCAAAAGAAGAAGAACCCTGAATTGCGTGGATAGTAAGCTGAATACAATAAAACAACCAAAACAATACGTTCTACCCACTCCAAATTCACAAACTCTGTCCATACCCTATACTTAGGTGGAGTGATTCAGTTATACTAAAGTGAATCAGAAACTTTGGTTCATGAAAATAGCAAAACATTTTGTACCCAAATTAAATATAAAAAAATCAGTTTTTCAACCAAACACAACTAATAAAAGTAAAAAAAAAAAATAAGGAAAAATTATTCTTTAAATTTTTGAAACAAACACCACATAACATAATAGACATTTTCATCATATCACAAAACAAAAATGTACAAATGCAATAGTTATGCCCTGGGGCAGTGGGGTCAGCAATATGAAGTGAAAATTCAAGGGAAAATATTTTTCCAGTAGAAACTTTGTTTCACTATCCAACACTCTTTTTCTAATTTAGAAATTATTTCAAATGGACTATCCAGAAAAACACAATCAAAGAATATCTTTTTTTCCCTTTTAATAACAGAAAATTATTTTTGGGATTTGGTTAACAAAAACTATGTTATTTTCTTAAACTATTTTCCTTCCTACCAAACACACACTAGATTGAAAATCATAGACCAAATGTGCATTATTTTCATCTGCATAAGTCTTCGTGGTGGACACTGGACAGAATAAAGAAATGCACAGCAACCGGCCCCCCATACAGCTATCCCAGAAAAAAAAAGGTTAAGTGAAAGGTTAATAAGGTAAATGCAAGTAAAAATGCAAACCTTCCGGCATCTTCAGGGCTAAATTCAACATCCTCACATCCTAAACTCCTCGCATAAGCAACCATACTCCGCGCTTTCTCCACTACTTCTTCTTTACTCATCTTCAACTTATACTTCATATGTATCTCACTCGTCGCTATAAACGTATGAACCCTAGGTCTCTTCGCACATTTCACAGCTTCCCACGCTTTATCAATATCCCTCTTATTACACCTCGCTAATCCACAAATCACCGGCACATAATCACCGTCGCTATTATTATTACCAATTTCCTCTGCTATTAATCTCACAGCTTCAAAATCAGCTTCAGATGAGGCTGGAAACCCAGCTTCGATTATGTCAACACCGAGTTTAGCTAATTGACGGGCAACATCTAATTTTTCTTTCGTAGTCATCGTAGCGCCCGGGGATTGCTCTCCATCGCGGAGAGTTGTGTCGAAAATCCGTACGTATTTCTGGTCGGAGATTTTACTCGGTATATATTCAGGTCGCTTTTGAATTGAGCATCGGATAACTGTATATGGGGAATAAGAGTGTGTTTTGATTGAAGGAACGAAGTTAAAGATGGTGTGAAGAAGAGGATTTTTGGATTGGAAGGAGACAGTAGAGCTAAGAGAAGTTGCAGAGTTTGAACAGAAAGAAGACATTTTTTTTTTGGGTAGAAAAGACAAGAGAGCAGAGATGTTCGCAAAGTTTGCAGAAAATGGTGTCAGCACAAAGAAGACAAGTGGGTGTGGGCGGGGTTTTAGCGGTGGCCAATGGGAGAGAGAAAAGTAGAAGATACTTAAAAAAGGAAAGTAGGATGACACGTAAGACAACACAAGAAAAAGAAATAAAATGTTAAATACTCCCTCCTCGGTTTCAATTTATATAATATAGTTTGACTCGGCACAGATTTAAGAAGAAAAAAAATTGAAATTTATTATTTTAGAATCTTTGTGGGACCATGATATTTTTGTGGTTATAAAAATTTATCATTAAGAGTAGAATGGACAAAATAAAAAAATTTAAAGTTAAATTATTTTCAAATTTAAAAATATATCATTTCTTTTGAAACAAATTTTAAAAAAAAAGTATATTTAATTTAAAACGGACGGAGTAGTATGTTAATCTATGTTCCATTTTATGTAAAATGAGTAGTAGTATATTTTTTATTGGCGAAGCATAATCAAATAGTCGTTTCAACTAGAAGACACGGTCTTACCCCTGCCCTAAAGAAAAAAAAATTAGAATACATATTTATCACCAAACAAAGATGTATATATGGTTGACTTTACATAACTGTCACTGTTTAAAAGAAATATAATAAATTCTTAGCATGAAATTCAATATTACAGATATGACAGGAAAATATTTATATTTATAGCACACAGTTCCATTAACATAAGAATATTAATTATTAATCCCTAAATATAAGCAATTTGAATAGAAAATTAATAATTATTTGTACAAAAATCATGTCTTCTTTTTTCTCTTTATTGATTAGCTTTCCTTCTTTTTCTTCGTTTTCTTAGTTTTGTTTTCTGTCGAAGCCAATATATTTTTTAAATTTGTTCCATTCGTTTTGTTTTTAATTATCTTTCTTAAGTTTTTCTCTTACTTGTTTCTTCCTTTCTTAACATAAAGATCTTACTTCGATAATAATATACGTTAATATATACCATACGTATATATCAAAATATACTTTGAATTAACACATAAAATATACAAAAACATATACATAAAAAATACATCTTCAATTAGGATGACACTTAGACATGTAAAATATACATAAAAAATATGTCTTAAATTTAATTAAGATTGTATATAAATATACAAAAAATATTATATATATATATATATATATATATATATATATATATAATGGCACTTGACATATAAAATATATTTGAAATATACATTAAAAATATTTCTTAAAATAAGATGGCACTTCACAAATAAATATATAAAAATTATATACATAAAATATATTTTGAATTAAAGTGATACTTGATATACAGAGTATAAAAGATGTATAAATCAATAAATCTTGATTCAGGTGGCATTCAGATATGCATCAGATTTTCAAAAGATGGAGTGAAGAAGATGAATGTTGTAAAGGGAGAATGGAGAGGGATAAAAAAAGTACTTTCCGGAATTAGCGAGTCAGTTAACTTATTAGATGTTGAGCTTAATTTTTATAATGTGCTATTAATGAAAAAGAAAAGTGCTTTTTATGAAATAAACAATAAATAGTGCTATTTTTAAAAATAATAGTTAAAAAAAGAATCAAGCGTGTAAAAAAATTCATTGTTATAAAGTATCTATTGATTGTTGTGGATAGTTTAAACGGTTTTAATGTATTTTGCCATTTATATTTGAATTAATATTATACTCTTAAAGTCATATATACGTCATGACACATTTCAGTACTACAAGTTTTAAAATCTTTTTGGTGTTATGAAATATAATGATATTCAGTGGTGGAGACTGAATTTCAGCAAGAGGATTCAAAACATTAAAAAAAATAGTTACGAGAAAAGGCTGGAGAAATTCAGCATCTAATATATATATTTCTTCAGAGAAGGAGTTTCAAATGAATCTCATTTCTCTCGTTGTCAGGACCCAGTTTCCGTTCGTAGGATGTCGTGATGGCACTCAGTCTCAATGACTAAATAAGCCTAATGTCACGACCCAAAATCCATAAGGTTGTGATGGCGCCGGACACCACTGTCAGGCAAGCCAATCATTAAATGGTTAAGTTAAATTTCCTGTTTTAGCATTTTTGAAATCATTACCTTTCACTTATTACATAATAACTGAATAAAATCCGCTAAGTAAATACGACAGTTTAATATTCCGTTTTTATAAAATACATCCCAAACACATCCCAGAACCCAGTGTCACAAGTGCATGAGCAAATTCTAAGAATTTCACAAATACTACAAAGCTTGTCCGAAATACAAATTGGACAAGGAATTTAAAATAAAAATAAATACAATATGAGGGAGACTTTGTCGGCTGCGGATCGCCTCCGGATGATGCAGCTCACCTAAGTCTCCAAGCCGACCACATCGCTGTGAAAGTACCTGTGCAATAAAAATGCACAGCAAGTATAGCATGAGTACGAAAA
>ML285492.1:64991-81312 GCA_005239495.1 Nicotiana undulata
AGGTCGAAGTTGACAGTTGCTAGAGGTCAATTTAACATAATCGAGTGAGACACTAAGCATGAATATCATAGGCAATTTAATAAATATCAGGGATAAGGAATATCATTTCTTCTTACATTACACCTCGTCATTCAGTTGACAATTTATAGTTTCCAGGCCAATAAACATGTATAAATCACAGAAAAGTATGCAACAATTATCATGCGCGAGATATGCCGAGGGCCGAACGGCGCGGACCAACAATAATAAAATGTGCATTGCCGAGGGTCGAACGGCTCGAACCATAGGTGCATCTATCTGCCCCGCTCACGAATCGATCATGCGACGCAGTTATATATAAATAACAAGGTTATCCTGCTCGCGAATCATACATGCGACTCAGGCACCCATAGTTACACATATTCACACAATAAACCATATTTTATCAGGAAAATTAGATATTCAATGAAGTGATAGAATTCTCCTTTTAATGAACATGAAAATAGTATTTAAAACCTTTTTGGGGATTTACTTGCCAATTTCGACAGGGTTTCAACATTATAGATTTATCCGAAATGCAATTATCCAAGGAAGAATCAATTCTCCTTCTAGATGATTAGGGAAAGTAAACTCTATCCTTCTTAGAGATTTAATTACTAATTAACAGCATCCCATGATATTTTATTGACAAGGTCACAAGTAAAGCATGCTAGTGGGTCCTAGACTACCCACACATGGCATAATAGTTGCTACGCACGGACTCCCGTCACCTCGTGCATACGTAGCCCCCAAAGATAGTAGCACGTATTTAATTAGTTCACCTATGGGGACAATTCCCCCTCATAAAGTTAGAAAGGAGACTTACCTCACTCTGAAATTCCATAACCGACTTTCAAGCCCTTCCGACGACTCCAATTCATGCACAACGCCCCAAAACTATTCAAATAACGGGCAAACCAATAAACATTCACTCTAATACTTGTAACAATTCAAATTATATAAGTTCCCAACTCCGCTCAAAAAGTTGACCAAAATGCCCTCAGGCCCACGTCCCCGGATTCCGAAATTTCTCGAAGATAAATTCTACCCGTAGCTTTACTAACTCAATTATACAATTTGCTCTAATTTTCATGCTCAAATTCATGGTAAAAGTCCAAAATTCTAAATTCTAGGTCTTCCCCAAAAATTCTAAATTTATACTAATTTTCCATGTCTAAATCCATGTAAGATCACATATTTAACTCAAAAATAAGAAGAAATCAATTACCTAGTGTTGCTTGGTGAAAATTGCTCCTTGAGCTCTCCAAAATCGTCCAAGCCAAATGAAAGAAATGGGCCAAAACTCGTGTTTAAAACAATCTGCCCAGGCTTCATCGAGTTGTACCTTGCACTATGCAGGTTGTACATCCTATTACAATTAAGGGTGTCAAACGGGCCGGGTTGACCCGTTTCCGGACCGGCCCAGACCGGTTGAAACCGGAATCGGACCGGCCCGGTATGAAGGGGCCGGGTGGGCTGGGTAGGAGGGGTAGAAGGGGTTGGTCCGTTTATAATTTTTCTACCGGTTACCCGGACCGGTCCAACCCGGTCAAAGTGAACAGTGCACTTACCGGTTAAACCAGCCCGACCCGGCCCGTTTCTAACGCCTACATTTTTTTTTTAATTATTAGACGTATTATGCATTTATGCTTAATGTTTTAGTTTGTTATTTTAATATTATTAGACGTATAAGTGCAAGTTTGAACTTTAATTTGAAGTATTAAATATAAACTTTAATTTGCAAGTTTGAAGTTTTGAACTTGCAAATAATTATAAGTAAATTCTTAATGGTATATTCAAATATAAGAATTTTAAAGTCTTTGCATCCTTTATTCAAACACTATTTTTATAAGTTTGTTTTTTTGTTTATATTTTTATGATAGTTATAACAAATACAAAAAAATAATAATAATAATAATTTACTATTAACCCGGCCCGGCCCGATTTACCCGTAACCCTTACGGTTTAATTTTTACATGGATGAATCCGAACCCGTTAAAACCGTTAAGCCCCAACCCGTAACCGACCTGGTTCAAAACCCGTGCGGTTCACATTTTTCCCTACCTAGCCCGGCCCGGCCCACCCGGTTAACACCTCTAATTACAATTTTCCCTTGTTGTATACCTTTTGTTAAAATGCCCATGACTCCTTGTAGAAATATCCAAATGACAAACGGTTTGAAGATTTGGAAACTAGACTCGAAGATCTTTAATTTGATAGGTTGTACACCATATAACTGTTTATATATTCCGAGATATGAGCTTCTAAAGTCGGCTCCATGCATCAGAAAATTCTGTCAAAACTGCTCCACCAACCATCTTCAATCGATCATAACTTTATGATAAAATGTCCAAATCATTAATGGTTTAACTTTATGCAAAACTAGAATGCAAGGTCTACAACTTTTATGTTTTGCAAATTTTCAGATTCCTTAGAGATTTCGAGATATAAGCTTGCAAATTCAGCATATGGAGCTATTCCCATATTCGAAATCCCAAACGGACATCAATAACACCGAAATGCACTTCAACCCAGACTTATGAAATTCCTTCTAAAATGCCAACTTCCATAATATACGCCGAAACGCTCTCGGGTTATCCAAAACCCGATCCGAACATACGCCTCAGTCCGAAATCATCATACAAACCTGCTGAAACCTTCAGATCCTGATTCCGAGGTCATTTACTCCAAATTCCAGTCTTAGTCGATTCTTCCAACTTAAGGCTTCTGAAATGAGAAATTTCTTTCCAATTTGACTCCGAACTTCCCGAAATTCAATTCCGACCACACCTACAAGTCATAATACCCGAAACAAAGCTGCTCATGACTTCAAACATCTGAACGACGCACTAGAGCTCAAGACGACCGGTCGGGTCGTTACACCTAACACTTATTGAATAAATTGACAGAAATTAACCAACAGAACTATTAAGCAGAACATGATATTTCTAATGAATTTCAACATTTACAACATGAAATAACATTTCAAAACCAGTAGTACAAGTCATAAGCTCTATTGAGTTTGCTAGAAAATTACTATATACAACTGTTCAGAATAAGATCAAACAGTACAAGTACAATATCAAAGAGTGACTCTGAGGCCTTCAAACGGGACAACAGGTTTACCTTGAGTCTCTACAGAAATGCTCGACCAGCCAGCTAGTAATCAACAACAACCGAGGCACCTGGATCTGCACAAAAATATGTAGAAGCGTAGTATGGGTACACCACAGCGGTACCCAGTAAGTATCAAGACTAACCTCGGTGGACTAGTGACGAGGGACAGTCAAGGAACCTACCGGGATAAACAACCTGAATAAGCGTGAAGGTGAACTAGCAGAGAAACAATATTAATATAAAGTTAAGCTGGATAAAGAATACAAAATAATACTTGCAATGATACACTAGTAACAACAATATTTAACAGGAAACAGTCAGGTAATAATGTTGTAGAGTAAGTTGAACACAGTCTAAGTCCAGTGAAACCAAACAAAGAGAAGACCAACAACAATTCAATAAGAACAACCGCTTTCACACCAAATTTGTTCAAGCCTTTCCACGAGGTACCGAACCTCATAATCACAGTTCACGGGTCCGAATTCATTGTGAACAACTAATTTTTGACCACACCCAAATTCTATACTATTTTGGTGTAAATATTTCTTTTAGGTCTAATTTAATATTTTAAATTTTTATCTTACTCTTAATAGGTTTTATTTAAAAAAATTAAAAAAAAAATATTCACATTCTTAGAATATAAGATTTATTCCTATATATATATATATAGGAATAAATCTTATATTCTAAGAAATAACACTCAACTTCCTCACTTCCCCACTTCACTCATGCCTTACCCCCACTTCTCATGTCACACACTATGCACACACACACGATCATCTGCACACACCCATTATATATAATCAACAACTCACACTGCACTATATAACAGAAGCATCATCTTCTTTCTTGAAAAAAAAACTGAATAGTGGTGAGCAAAAGCCATAGAAAAGTGCAAACCAAAGAAGGAATATTCTGTTCATTTTCAATTTCGGATTTTTGAGGTCTTAAAATGGATTTCTCTTGAAGTCTTGGAATTAGGTGCAAATCCGAGTGAGGTGTAGGCTGTTCGGAGTTGGTTCGTGGTTCCGTCTGAGTTTATGTCAGATTTAAAGTTCCGATTGTAGCGTTTGATTCATTTACTCGTGTAAATGCTGGAAATTCATCAACTGAAAATTTATAGAGGTTCGTCTCTTTTCCGTTCATATTTTTAGTATTTTACTTATATGTTAAATGATCTAAGATAAGATCAAAATCCATCTGTGATTCATTGTCAGTTAAGATAATCTTAAATGTTCTTTAACCAAAAGTATTAGTATTTTTACTCTTATATACATTTATTGATGGTCCTTTTTACCACCTTATAGTAGTATGTTTTTAAAAAATTAATTCATCTCATTGACAGTTTCTTTTCCTTTTAGTAGCATATAAGTAGGTTGTTTTTAATATTGTTTCAATTTCCTTAGATGGTATGTTTTTCATGGCTTGAATTTTGGATGTCATATTTTGGGAAATGAATTTAGTTTGAGAGAGATTACTCTCGGTTCATAACGAAAGGAGTGCTTCCTTTGGTAGATTAATTTTTAATTAGTTATTAAGATGATTTTGCTGACATCTTTCTTTCAGTTTTCATGGATAATGATTTGAAACTTACATTTTCATTACAAGTTCAAAAAGGAATGGAAAATATTTATTCTGCATATTTTAAGATTTTTTTTTACTGACTTTTCCTTTTAACAATGTATCATAAACCATGTCTTAGCATTTTTTCATATTTGTGCGTCCTTATGTTTCTTATTGTTTTTTATTCAAGTTAATGAGAATGTAGTTCTATATTAGATATTTTTGTAAGATAAATAATTTGGTAATTTACTAATTTATGGCCCTAAAATATAAGTGAGTCTCAATATTAATAAAGGATGAATAATATTATTTCACCTACAAAGTGATTTTCATAATGTATGTCCCACAATAATCTCAAAGTAGTTTTAGAAAAATAATAATAAACACTAGTAGTATAATTTTAAGCGTGCTTTTAATTTATTAAAAATCGTGTACACGTATGCGTGACATGATTTAAGCGTCGATTTCCAAAATAAATCGAAGTACACGTTCGCGCGATTTCGATCGAATATTTTAAAATATTAAAGTGTTATTAATTGTGTACACGTACGCGTGACATGATTCGTAACCACCAAACAAAAATGAATATATTATATTTTTTAACAACAGTGCACCTAATGTGAAGAAGCTCTATTTACCAATTAAAGCTCCATATTCAAATTTAGCTAAAGAGCGTTTTACCAAGGAGGTACCGCCACACTACTTTATATATGATTGTTAATAGTTTATACATGATTGTATATAGTATCAGTAGAAATAATAGTCTATCACATTAGACTACAACTCCAATTCGTAGTCATTGCTGGTAGCTTTGAAGTTGTATAACACATTTTTGGGCCTTTGGGTTTATATGTTTGGTTTTTATGCCTTTGTGATTGATGTATGAAAGGTTACGCGACAAAAATCAAGGTACACGTTCGCGTGACTTTGGCCAAATAATGTTAATATTAATTAAGTGCAATTAATTATGTGCACGCACATGTGACATGATTTTTAGCGCACTGAACTAAACGAGTATACGTACGCGTAACTCGTCTTAAGATAATTCTGTAATCAAGAATAATCGAGTAATTAAAAATGATAAAAGGTAAAAATGTACATAGGTTCTAAAATGAGTAATTAAATAATTTATTTAAGCCAAGTATAAATTGTTAAGTGACCGTGCTAGAACCACGGAACTCGAGAATGCCTAACACCTTCTCCCGGGTTAACAGAATTCCTTACTCGGATTTCTGGTTCGCAGATAATTTAAACACAGTCAAAATTCTTCGATTTGGGATTCTAAATAAATAAATGGTATCCCAGAACACCGTAAAAATCCGGGTGGCGACTCTGAAAATAAAATAAATAATCCCAAAATTGAATAATGTCACTTAAAGTGGAAAAACTCCCCTATCCCTTTCGGAAAAAAAGAGGTGTGACAGCTCTGGCGACTCTGCTGGGGACAATAACCCAGAACTTCTGTTCATGGTTTAGAATTCGAGCTTGTAATGTGATTTATACTTGGCTTTATTGATTTGACATTATTACTGTCTTTTCGGGTCTAATGTGCTAATTGCCACTTATTTACCGTTGATATTATTTGAATTGTATTAAACTGTCTTCTTATGCCTCCCTTATGAGTCTTATGAATTTATGGTGCACACGTGCGCGTGGCCCAATTTTCTGTTAAAAGTCATACCAACTAGAACGAGGCTGGGTCAGTAACTAGGCCGGGTAGACTTTCGTGCTCCCGGTACGTTGCCCCCACCTCGGCTCGAGCTGTCCGCTTGGGTAAGCCAGGTCTAAAACACTTCCCCTAGTATTTAAACCTAGAATAACATAGTCTCATACCGGATCCTATTAGGAACGTTTGTTTGCATCATGTGCATTTGACTTTGGGGACTCAACACAGGGGTTGGGTCCGTCTAGGACAGGTGTACCCGAGAATTGCAAGACCATCCTGATGCATCTTATGTGCTACTTGTGCATTATGTTTGATTCAGTTTGTGCATGTTGACCGGTTTCTAAAANTGTGCATTTGACTTTGGGGACTCAACACAGGGGTTGGGTCCGTCTAGGACAGGTGTACCCGAGAATTGCAAGACCATCCTGATGCATCTTATGTGCTACTTGTGCATTATGTTTTATTCGGTTTGTGCATGTTGACCGGTTTCAATATATATATATATATAATTATTGATGGAAAACCAGAAGGGAGAAAACAGGAGAAAGAAAGTTTACCCGGTTTTTGAAAATCTCGGTATTTACCCCAAAAAGATTATTACAAAATAAGCCTGAATTTTTCAAAAAGTGTCATCCTATTCCTGAAACATTTACGAACTACGCGGGTCTGATTCTCATCGAATGTGAGATACGTAGGCAACCTTCATCGGGTCCGGCCCCCGCTTTTCAAAAAATTCAAAAATATTTTCTTTTAATTTCTTCTCAAAATACAAAAATATTTTCATACTTTTTAGAAGTCTTTCTTCGAAAATTTACAAACAAAAAAAAATTTCAAAATTCAAAAAAAATGTATTTTCTTTCTTCTTTAGAAGTCTTCCAAATGAAAAAAGAAACTTAAAAATCCAAAAACATATTTTCTTTGTTAGGAGCATTCATTGTCTGAATTTTATAAGAGTAAGAGTTAGTTTATTTACTTTATTCTAGATTTTCCTGAACTACGTAATGGTCTGATTCATGTGGCGTCATGATACGTAGGCAATCCTTATCAGATGCGATCATAGCCATAATTTAAAAAAAATGAAAAAAGGGGGGAAAAAGAGCATTAAATTCAAGAGGAAATAAATCAATAAGCCGGGATGAAACATGAAGCCTCCAAGATCATTTTAGAAATGAAAAAGGCATTAGGTGCATGACATACAATATGTGATTAATATCTGCAAAATGCCTAACTCTAACACGTTTGTCGTTTGTCACAAAAAAGATATAAAGTTAAACAGAGGTGGTTGGTTTGTGGTTTAAACTGGCGACTCACCCTTACAACACGAGATTAAAAGGAAAAAGTAGAATGACAAACAACAGTGAGAATCTGAGATGCTACTAGGGAATGTCGTACCCTATGTTGGCAGAAAGTCATGCAACCAGGGGATGTAGTACCATGTGTTGGAAATAGGATGAGGCTCATGGCCCACTGAGATGCTACTAGGGAATGTCGTACCCTATGTAGGCAAACAGAAATGCAACTAGGGGATGTAGTACCCTATGTTAGCAATAAGAAATGCAACCAGGGGATGTAGTACCCTGTGTTNAGTACCCCGTGTTTACGATAAGGTGAGGCTCATGGCTCACTGAGATTCTACTAGGAAATATCGTGCCCTATGTAGGCAAAACGTAATGTGACCAGGGGATGTGGTACCCTGTGTTGAAGATAGGGTATTGATTCCCTATAATAAAACTAAGAATAACATGATTACTTGTATATCAGAAGAAAACTAAGGATTTGAGAACTTCACTTGGTGGTGTTCGTCTTTTCACGAACTGTTTCCTAAAATTGTTCTGTTCCTGTTCTGAACAAAGAAAAATTTGTTAGTTTTAAAATGGTGGTCAGTTTGTGGCCTTGATTTCTTGAGTGACTTGACCTTGCGTCCATTACACTTGTTAGAAACACTGACTTCATTGATGGTCGTACAAATTTCTAGGAGATTCTGTCATTACTTTATGGAGATCTTCTTTCTCAACATCAAAACCTGAGTATTTTGTGCCTATCACCATTTATGTTGCAAACAACCTTGCTTCCAGAACAACTTTTACCCGAGTAACTTTTGTCGACCCTTGACACATTGTTCAGTCCTTCAAGCCTTTTGCTCGTCAGGAAAAATCAAAGATGGCTTTATGCCTTTGCCCATGCATGTTCATGCCCAGAAAGTTTTGCTTCATATAACAGGAAACCTGCAACCAATTTTGTGGCCTTTTCTTTGCTTTGCTTTGACAAAATTAGACTGAAAAGGACTCAAAATAATAGTATGAAAGAAAACAAGAAGGTGAGAAAATAGGTATTACAACTTAATCAAGAAGTATACCTTTCAGAGAAGAAAAAATAAAAATGAACAAGGACTTATCTGGAGGAATATGCTGACTTTAATTAACATGACATGCACTTTGGACTGGATGCCCGATCCGTCCGAACCGTCTAATTCTAAAAATCCGTTATAAACTCCACTTTGAAACTGAGTTCTTTGTCTTAACCATGCTTGTGCCGGGATATATGAAGGCCTAAATCGATCAACGATGCCCTTTGTAGGTTTTCACCAATTGACCTCTCTCATTTGTCTTTCTCTCAACTCACTATCGCCTTATAGTACCCGTGAGGGATTTCACCAATAAGACTCTCTCGTTTTATTTTTCTCTCTTTACAATGGATGAGGCATCACCAAGATATATCAACTTAGCATCCTCGAAAGCTTATCAAAAGGTCTTAAAAGGGAAAGGTAAAAAGAAATATTCAACTGAATTACAACTTTTGGAACCATTTTGACGGAAAAACCGTCGAAAAATAAAATAAAACCATGCCCCACTTTCTTTGAATACTGGGAAATGTGGATTTTTGTTTTAGTGTGACTGAACCCAGAGTGAGGCTGCCTACATATCCTTTCGGAATCAGGTCGGATGTAGTTCAATTTACATGAACTCGTTTTGATGATTTTTTTTTTTGATTTTTTTTTAAGTACAATGGTTCCAATAGAGGAGAAAACAAAGAAATAATATAAACAAGGCTTCAGAGGGCTAACTAGGGTTGACCAGTGTTTGGGTAGCGAGAATGATAGCCTTTCGTCATCCCAACCTGAGAATGCTAAGCATAAAAATGCCCCAACAGAGTCATGTCAGACATAATATCTCTTGCCCGCATCCGCATTGACGGATATATCAGTCACCTTTCCTTCTATATCTGCCAAGTGTAGAGCTCCTTTTGACAATATTTTCTTGACGAGGTAAGGACCTTTCCAATTCGGGGCGAACTTTCCTTTTGCTTCTTCTTGGTGCGGAAAGATACGTTTCAAAACAAGTTGTCCTACCTCAAACTGTCTTGGGCGCACTTTCTTATTGCAAGCGCGTGCCATTCTTTGTTAGTATAACTGACCAAAACAAACTGCCGCCAAACGTTTTTCATCAATTAAACTCAATTGTTCCAATCGGGACTTGACCCACTCAGTGTCCTCAATTCCTGCTTCAACAATGATTCGGGGAGAGGGAATCTCAACTTTCGCAGGTATGACTGCTTCAGTGCCATAAACCAACAAGTAGGGCGTTGCGCCAACTGATGTACAGACAGTTGTCCGGTATCCCAAAAGAGCAAAAGGCAGTTTCTCGTGCCATTGCCTAGACCCTTGGACCATCTTCCTAAGAATCTTCTTGATGTTCTTGTTCGCAGCTTCAACAGCTCCATTAGCTTTGGGCCGGTAAGGAGTAGAATTGCGATGCTCAATTTTAAATTGTTCTCATACCTCCTTCATCAGATGACTATTCAAATTAGCAACATTATCTGTAATTATGGTTTTTGGAATACCGAAACGACAGATGATGTTGGAGTGAACAAAGTTTACTACTGCTTTCTTGGCGACTGCCTTCAATGTAATAGCTTCCACCCATTTGGTGAAGTAATCAATTGCAACCAAAATGAATCTATGCCCATTTGAAGCTTTTGGATCAATTGGGCCAATGACGTCCATTCCCCAAGAAACAAAAGGCCAAGGAGCCGACATAGGATATAACACTGAAGGAGGCGAGTGAATCAAATCACTGTGAATCTGACACTGGTGGCACTTGCAAAGAAAACGAAAGCAATCGCGTTCCATAGTAAGCCAATAATATCCTACCCGAAGGATTTTCTTTGCTAGAAAATATCCATTCATGTGCGGACCACAAACTCCCGAATGCACCTCATTCATAATCATTTCAGCTTCTTTGGCATCCACACATCTCAACAAATTCAAATCCGGAGTTCTTTTGTATAGGATTTCCCCACTCAAAAAGAAACCATTAGAGAGTCGCCTAATAGTTCTTTTTTGATCCCTATTAGCATGTTCCGGATATTCTCTTGTTTTCAGATACTGCTTGATATCACGGTACCATGGCTCACCATCTAGTTCTGCTTCAATTGTATTGCAATAACCATGTCGATCCCGAATTTGAATTTCTAATGGGTCGATGCGGGTATTGCCCGGGTATGGAAGCATTGAGGCCAGGGTGGCTAGGGCATCAGCCAATTCATTATGAAACCTGGGAATGTACCTAAACTCGATGGACTTGAACCTTTTGCTAAGATTTTCCACACATTGTTTGTATGGAATGAGCTTGATGTCTCGAGTCTCCCATTCACCTTGAGCCTACCGAATAAGCAAATCTGAATCTCCCGTCACCAACAGTTCGTGCACATTTAGATTTATTGCGATGTTCAGACCCGTGATGCAAGCTACATATTCCGCCGTGTTGTTTGTATAGAAGAAACGAAGTCGCGCTGTGGCAGGGTAATGCTTCCCAGTAGGTGATACAATAATTGCCCCAATCTCTACGCCTTTGATGTTGACCGCCCCATCAAAGTATAGTTTCCAAACTTGACTGTCATCTTGGACTGCTTCTTCAACTAAATTAACCTCTTCATCTGGGAAGTATGTGTTCAAAGATTCATACTCATCATCAACCGGGTTTTCTGCCAAATGATCAGCCAAAGCTTGTGCTTTCATGGCCGTACGAGTGACATAAACAATATCAAACTCTGTGAGCAAGATTTGCCACTTTGCCGATCTACCTGTTGGCATCGGCTTCTGAAAGATGTACTTTAGGGGATCCATTCAGGATATGAGGTAAGTTGTATAGGGCAAAAGATAATGCCTAAGCTTCTGGGCGATCCAAGTGCGCAACATGTCCTTTCCAAAAGAGTATATTTTGCCTCATAAGTGGTGAACGTTTTGCTCAAATAATAGATTGCTTGTTCCTTTTTGCCTGTGGCATCATGTTGACCCAGAACACAACCAAAAGAACTATCCGTTACTGACAGATATAAGAACAGAGGCCTACCAGGTTCCGGCGGTACCAAAACAGGGGGATTTCACAAATATTCTTTAATCTTATCAAAAGCTTCTTGGCACTCATCTATCCACTTGATAGCAACGTTTTTTTTCAACAACTTAAAAATAGGCTCACATGTGGTTGTAAGCTGCGCGATGAACCTACTGATGTAGTTCAACCTCCCGAGTAAACTCATGACTTCTTTTTTATTCTTTGGGGTAGGAAGTTCTCGAATGGTCTTTATCTTTGACGGATCTAACTCAATGCCTCTTCGACTAACTATAAAACCCAAAAGATTCCCAGAAGGAACTCCAAGTGCACATTTGGCTGGAATGAGTTTGAGATTGTACCTTCGTAGCCTTTCAAAGAACTTTTTCAAGTCTTGCACGTGGTCATCTTGTGTTCTGGACTTAATGATCACGTCATCAACGTACACTTCAATCTCGTTGTGCATCATGTCATGGAATATGGTAGTCATGGCCCTCATGTAAGTTGCCCCTGCATTCTTCAAACCAAATGGCATGACTCTATAACAATAAGTTCCCCATGGAGTGGTGAAGGCGGTCTTTTCTGCATCTTCTTCATCCATCAGAATTTGGTGATATCCGGCATAACAATCCACAAAAGATTGGATCTCATGTTTAGCACAATTGTCAACAAGGATATGAATGTTGGGTAGAGGAAAGTTGTCTTTTGGACTTGCTTTATTTAAATCCCTGTAGTCAACACAAACTCTGATTTTCCCATCCTTCTTTGGAACCGGAACAACATTTGCTAACCATGTAGTGTATCGGACGACCCTGATCACATTTACACTTAGTTGCTTCGTGATTTCTTCTTTGATCTTATCACTCATTTCTGTCTTAAACTTCCTTTGTTTTTTTTAGATTGGTGGAAAATTAGGATGTGTGGGAAGTTTATGAACCACTAAATCGGCACTCAAACCCGGCATGTCATCATACGACCAAACAAATACATCTCTATACTCGAACAAAACTTGAATTATGGCATCTCTCGTCTTTTGTCAGTATGAATGCTTATTTGTGTTTCTCTAGTTTCTTCAGGACTTCCCAGGTTAATTACCTTAGTTTCATTTAAATTAGGCTTAGGCTTATTCTCAAATTGATCCAATTCCCTTTATATTTCCTTTAAAGCCTCATCTTCATCATACTCAACTTCTTGATTCATTATTTCGAGATTAGACAGCTTTTTAAGACATGGGCATGAATTCCGCGTGCATGTCATGTTTTTAAAGCCAGCATTAACAAAACTGAAAATGATAAGAAATAAACAAAAATTAGGGGAAGGAAAAGACAGAATTTTACTATGAAACTGGAACTTCATTTCATTGAATTTGAAAGGATAGAAGGATTAACATCAAAGCAAAGCATTTGAACTAAAATATCTGGATTATAACCCTTAAAATATTCCAAATACAGAAAAAGCAATAAAACAGACTACCAAGACTCCTTCCTGATGGGAATAGGAGTTGCTTCCCAGTTGTTGAGCGAAGTATCTGGACCAATCAGTTGAACACTTGCACGGCTAGGGCCCTCGCTAACTTGAACCATATTGATCTCATAGAACATCTCCTTGAGACCTTGGCAGACTTCATCAATGTCATCCTGAGTAGAAAGATTTTGGACTTCTTCAAAATGTTGTTTGACAAAAGAGTAAGCGATGTGAGGGATTGGTTTGGACAAATTCCAACCATTCTTTTTGCGGGCCTTGGCTCTATTTTTGTCAGCTGATGTTGGTTTAAAACCCAAACCAAAGGTATCTTTCTTCAAAAAGGGAGCAATGGGGTTCACAATTCCCTGCAGAGAGGATCCTAATCCTTTTCCTTGTTCATAGCCGTTCCTCAACATTAGTGAAGCTACCATCATAGATGTGTCTGAAAGACGGGGATGCATAATTGGTTTTCCTTCTTCCACTCGGTCCATCTCAATCACCTCAAATGTTTGATATATGAGGGATTCACGTCCTTCCTTGGACTCGATACATGGAATGGACGGGTCATTATAGACGGATGAGTTGTCCTCCCCATGAATAACAATTTCTTGCCTGTCATACTCAAATTTGACCATTTGATGTAGGGTGGATGGTACAGCTCTAGCCATATGGATCCACAGCCTTCCCAGAAGAAATTTATATGAAGTTTTCATATCCAACACTTGAAATACAGTGTTCAAATCAACCGGGCCAATTGTCATGGTGAGTTCGATTTCCCCAATAGTGTCTCTTCTAGAACCATCAAAATCCCTGATGCTGACACTACTAGTTCGAATTCTCTAAGTGTCAATGTTCAGCTGTTGTAGAGTAGAAAGAGAGCATACATATACACTTGAGCCTCCGTCAATCATGACTTATTTTCCGTAATGCCCTTCACATTTGACCATAAGATGCAAAGCTTTATTGTGCCCAAACCCTTCCTCAGGAAAATCATCATCTCTAAAAGAAATCTTATTCACTTCAAAGAATCTTTCAGCCATTTTTTCTAGTTGATTCACCGTTGTCTTTTCTGAGACATATGCCTCGTTCAAAGTTTTGATCAACACACGACGATGTTCTTCTGAGTGCAAAAGCAGAGATAACAAAGATATATGAGCATGGGTTTTCCTTAGTTGGTCAATGATTGAGTAGTCTTGCATTTTCATCTTCTTAAGGAATTCCTCCGCTTCTTTTTCTGCAAAGGGTTCTTTCACTGGCAAGTGACTTTTCTTGGCTTTCTTAGCTTTTCTCAATTCCTCTGGCGAATAGCACCTTCCAGAGCGGGTCAAGCCTCCCATTTCATCTATTTCTTCAACTATCTCTTTTCCTTTGTATGTCATGATAGTATTGTTATAATTCCAGGGAATAACTTTTGTGTTTGTCACTGGGAGCTGTGCAGCAGGTCGGATCACAACTGGCTCTGTTATATTTCTCAAACCATTATTTGGAACAATCTTTTGAATACCCCCAGGGATGTAAAGTTTTTGTAACGACCCAGCTGGTCGTATTGTGTGTTGGGACTCCGTTCCCGTGAATGACTCTTTCCATAGCGGCTACTCGTGCCTTATGACTTGTGTGGGCAGGTAGTTCGAGATTCAGAAGTGATTTGGCCAGTTCAGGAACACTTGGTTCCTGAAGGCTAGCCTATTTGGCTAAATTTTGGTTCCGAGCAGCATTTTGAGCAAACGACTTCGAATCGAGTTCTGACAGCTCCAGCAGCTCCGGACGATGATTTCAGACTTGGGAGTGTGTTCGCCTCGGGTTTCTGATGACCCGGGAGTATTTCGGCACCTGAATTGGAATTCAGGATTTCATGAGATTTAGAATTCAGCCTGGAATTGGACCTTTTTATATCAGAGTCCAAATGGAATTCCGGAACTGGCAATAGTTTCGTATAGTAGTTTATGACTTGTCCGCAAAAATTTGGGATCATTCCGAGCAGTATAGACCCGTTCGGCATATTGGTGAGCCATTTGAATTTTCTTGAAATCTTAAGTTTGGAACTAAGGGGTTTTGGAGAGTGATTTCTAGTTGGATGATGTTTTTAGTGTTCTGGGAGGTCGAGCGAGTCCGTCATATGATTTGGGATTGGTTGGTGTAATTTGTCGAGGGCTCGGGTGGGCCCAGGTGTCACGACCCAAATTCCCACCCTTTAGGCCGTGACTGCGCCTAACTTTGAACCCGCTAGGCCAGCCAACTTGTAACTTGTAATAGTAATTAAAAATCATTTAGTACGAAATGATTTGCTAAATTCATCAACCTCAACCAATTTTCCATCATATACTGGGATAACAATGGGAAACAAGTTTCACCGTACATCAATAACGTACCTTTCCCAACAATAATCTTTCCAACATCGATGATAAAAATAATAAAACTTGAATGCGGAAAAAGAGAAAACATAACAATCATGAGATAACGTAAACTTCCCAAAACCGGGGTGTCACACTCTGACGGACTAAATACTGGAATACTAAATACAAGTCTGGAAATGAAAATACAACACTGTCTTGAAATAGTAAGAAGGACAATGAAGCGGTAAAGGAAAGAAGCCTCGGGATCCACGAACGCCAATGTATACCTCGAAGCTCTGATGTGGACTGAAGGTATCTCCCTTAGAACGCTCCACGGGGTCCGGTAGCAGGGTCTGCACAACACAAGGAAGTGCAGTGTAGTATCAGTACAATCGACCCCATGTACTGAGTAAGTGCCAAGCCTAACCCCGGCCGAAGTAGTGACGAGGCTAGAGAAGAGACATGGGAACAAATAGGGGAAAACATGTTAACGGGGCAGCAATAATATCAGAACTTAAGCGATAAGATAAGATATGTGTACATATTGGGGATACAAGAAAAACTACTTCTAATTCACAACAGTACAGTGAGAATGCGGCTGGAAAGTAAAAACAGAACATGAAGAGAACAACAATCAGTATACGAAAATCAATCAAATAACAGAGCACGGCATGTTCCCTCGTGCGTAATCTCAAATATCAAATCGGCACGACATGTCCCCTCGTGCGTATATAACAATATCATAACATCACAACACGGCATGTCCACTCGTGTGTATATAACAATATCACAACATCACAACACGGCATGTCCCCTCGTGTGTATATAAC